>OZ025242.1:96015828-96085828 GCA_964019155.1 Osedax fenrisi | reverse complement strand
CGCTAAAAACTCTATTTTAAATCTATTAAATATATTTCAATTTCAATCTCACTCTATCACACTCTATACAGGGGCGGATACAGGAATTTGTCAATGATGGGCTGACATTCAATTAAAATTGTATTTTTTAAATAAGACATATTTACTATGATAATATTCATTAATATTTAACGTATTTAATATAGTACTATATTAAATTAAATATAATAATATTTAATATTTTATTTAATAAAAACTATTAATCCAATATATTAATTAATTTCATTCTTCTTGGATTACGTAATGCAAATGTGTAAATATTATAATCACAATCGATCTCTATGTATTTATCTATATATAATAAAGAAAGTCCATTTAGTTACCATAATGTCTGGCATAAATGTGTGTCATATTTTCTTCTAATAAACCTTGCATCTTAAAAATATTAAAAAAATATTAATATTTCTTATAATATAGGGGAAGGAAGGGTAATTTGGCCGATGTTTGTATGTGTGTTACTAGAAGTGCTCTAAATCAAAATATACATATTTTTAAATAACCATCATATACTATATAACTAATATTATATTAATTTACGATATGTATATTTTAATAATTTATATTTTTGTATATTTTGTGAATATAATAGATTTTAATAAGCTGTATAAATATGGATAAAAAACAGAAAAATCGGGTAATTTGGCCGATAGTTCAAGTTTACTCAATAGGTGAAATCTATGTTTTCAAATACATAAATTAAATTTCTTGTATAAAATGATGAATAATTCGGCGCGCACATAATACCACCGCCACAATAGGTTATAGTTTTAATATTATTGGAAAATTATATTACGTATTTATTGAACTTATATTATTAAACATATTACGCACTTTATTATATTTTATTAAACATATTATACTATCAAATATGTCTAAGAATATGATATACAAGAAGTCCATCTACAGGTTATAAATTAAACAATTAACAAACCATAATAATTTCAATTAATAAATTATAATAAGTTTAATTTTAATTAATTAAATAATTTGTATATTAATATAATACATTATATATAAGTATAATTATTATTATATATTAGTGTCTAACTATAATATATAGTAATATATAAAAAAGTATATAATCTATAGAATCTATAATAGATTATATACTTTTTTAATATAACAGATAACAGTGTATGAGATATCTTAATAGGAAATACTTATGGTTAATTATTAACTTAATATGTATATATTTCTATATATATATAGATTAACTTTAGATATTTACTTTTAGATATACATGTATAATTAACATATAATATGTAAACCTGAATTAATATTGTGTGAATAAAAATGAATATTATAATTATGATTAGTTAATTAATATATATATATCATTTTTAAATTATTGAATGCATTTTAAATATTTAATTTCATTTAATTACAATTAAGTTAATTTCAAGTTTTTAAAATTTATATTGTAAGTAATAAAGTTAATGAATAAAAATGTGTATACACATTTTTATATACCATATACCATATATGGTATGTTTATATATGTAATTAAAAAATATTTATTATAAAATTGAATCATGCTATAATCATATTATTTATATAACAGTTAGGTAATTTTTAAAGTATAGGATACATTTAAAATAATTCATTAATTTCATTGACATTATATTTATATTATAAGTCTAGATTAATAATTAAATAGTATTTATTATTATTGAATTAGAATCATATTAATACATAATATAATATATTATATTATTGGTTACATTTTAAGAAGTTTCAGTACATTAAAGTACATTCATTACATTAAAGTTATATTTATTAATATATTTAATTAAAAAATGTTTATGATAACATTGAATCATGATATAATCATATTACTTATATTATATATATATATATATATATATATATATATATATATATATATATATATATATATATATATATATATATATATATATAAGTTATATAACATATATGCCCACTACATCCATTTCGACTAGACCATACAGTAATCAGTACTCCGCATGTAGGAGAATATGTTAATAATTGTATATCATTTGTATGTAATTATTGAATGTGTTTATTGATGTATATGTTAATTGATCAATTAACATGATTTCGAAATCAATATTGTATATAAATAATATAAAATATTATAAAAGTTATATTTAAATTATATGATACATTTTAAATAATTCATTAATTCTATTGATATTATATTTCTTTTAAGTTTAATAATTACATATTATTTTACATTTTAAATAATTCATTAATTCTATTGATAATATATTTCTTTTAAGTTTAATAATTACATATTATTTTACATTTTAAATAATTCATTAATTCTATTGATATTATATTTCTTTTAATTAAGATTAATAATTACATATTATTTTACATAATTGAATTTGAATCTTGATAATAAATAATATAATATAATAACTTATATAATGCGTTTTAAATATTTCATTATGATTCTTTTAAATTAAAGATTAATTTATATACTTGAAATACAATTATATTTGAATAATAATTAATTTCATAAATAATATCATAAATTATTGGATACATTTTATTAATTTATTAATTTATTTTTAATTTTATTAAGACTAGATTAATAATTAATAATTAAATACTATTTTATATCATTAATTTAGAATCATTAATAAATAATATAATATAATATAATAATGTATTGAATGCATTTTAACACTATGTTAAATATGTTTAATTCAGTACATTAATTTCATATTTTTTAAGTTTAGATATATGATTAAAAACTGTTTATGATTAAATTGAATCATGATATCATCATATTACTTATATAACAGATTACACCCATATAACAGACAATACACCCATTCATCTGTCGAATGTACCATGCAGTACCGATAACGCAGCATGTGGGAACATTGGTTAATAATTGTATCTGTCATTATTGAATGTATTTATTGATGTATATGTTACTTTAAATCAATATTGTATATAAATAATATAAAATATAAAAAGTTATTTTTAAATAATTCATTTATTTCACTTTATTATAATATATTATACTTCTTTTTAATTAATTTTATTTCTATTAAGTCTAGATTAATAATTAAATATTATTTTATATAATTAAATTAGAATCATATTAATAAATAATATAATATATTACATTATTGGTTAATAAATTTCAGTACATTCATTACATTAAAGTTATATTTCTTAATATATATAATTAAAAAATGTGTATGATAAAATTGAATCATGATATAATCATATTACTTATATAACAGTTACGACCACTACAACCATCCCAGTGTCGACTGGACCATGCAGTAAGCAATACTCCGCATGTGGGAGCATAGGTTAATAATATGATATCATTTGTATGTCATTATTGAATGTATGTATTGATATATATATATATATATATATATATATATATAATGTGCTGATATGTTGATATATATTGATGTATATATTAATTGAAATCAATATTGTATATAAATAATATAAAATATATACAAATATTGTATACATTTTAAATAATTCAGTTATTTCACTAATATATTATACTTATTTTTTTAATTTATCCATTAAGTCTAGATTAATAATTAAATATATTTTATATAATTGATTAGAATCATATTAATAAATAATATAATATAATAATTTATTAAATGCATTTCAACAATAAGTTAAATATGTTTCATTCAGTACATTATATCATTTAACATTATATTTTGTAAGTTTAGATATATGATTAAAACATTTTATGATAAAATTGAATCATGATATAATCATATTACTTATATAACAGATACGACCACTACACCAATTCCTCTGTCGACTGTACCATGATAACGCAGTACCGATAACGCAGCATGTGGAAATATTGGTTAATAATTTTATCTCATTTGTATGTCATTATTGAATGTATTTATTGATGTATATGTTACTTTAAATCAATATTGTATATAAATAATATAAAATATAAAAAGTTATTTTTAAATAATTCATTTATTTCACTAATATATTATACTTATTTTTTAATTTATTTTTATTTCTATTAAGTCTAGATTAATAATTAAATATTATTTTATATAATTGATTAGAATCATATTAATAAATATTATAAAATAATAATTTATTAAATGCATTATATCAATATGTTAAATATGTTTCATTCGTTACATTAAAGTTATTTTTCTTAATATATATATCTAAAAAATGTTTATGATTTAATTGAATCATGATATAATCATATTAATTATATAACATATAGGACCACTACATCTTTCCATTGTCGACTGTACCATGCAGTAAGCAATACTTCGCATGTGGGAGCATAGGTTAATAATGTTATCTCATTTGTATGTAATTATTTAATGTATTTATTGATATATATGTATATGATAGTATATGTTAATTAACTGAAATTAATTGAAATCAATATTGTATATAAATAATATAATATATTATAAAAAGTTATTTTTGTATTATTGGATATATTTTAATTAATTTAATTTATTTTATTTAAATAATTCATTCATTTCAATCATTATTTCTTTTAATATTAATATCGTTTATATTAATAATTAAATTTATAATCGAATATAATTTTATATAATTGAATTATAATTCTATAGAATCTATTAAATAATATAATAATACAATAATTATTAAATTCATTTTAATTGATGTAATATATTATAAACAACAAAGATATTAAATTGTAGATATCTCTTTTGAGTTCAATTAATAATTAACTTAACTTACATTTTGATATTCGTAAAATATAATACTATATAGTATTACAAAAGCACTGGGCTTTGGTATTACTATATATATCTATCTAATAATATTCGTTATACAACCGATAGACCTATTATATCGATACAAGTATGCAGTGGTAAAGTGATATATCACCCTATAGGGTGATAACAGAAGTTAAATGTTTATACTTAACACATTTAATAAAATATGTTATAAATCTTATTTATTTATATACTTTTTTTATTTATATTTAATTTACAATATTTATTTAATGTAATTATAAATATATATTATAAGTGATATTTTAAATGATATTTTAATTGGTATTTTAATTCTTTATAAGGTAAACTACGTGGATTCGCAGCAATTATTACTGATTCACAGTATACAAAATATTTAGAAAATGCTAATGCTGATAAGACGAAGAAGGTGGTTAGAAAGACGGTGAATAACAAGAAAAAGAAAATTACCAGTGAAATAAATGTTAATTGTATAATTTGTGCGGAGAATATCGATGAATCAGTCGATTCATCTACTCAATCTATTCAATGTAGACAATTGTGTCACGATGTATGCATTTATGTCGATACGTTGAGATACGTTCGAGAAATGCGATTTATGTGAATAAATGATATTGATTATAATACTTTTTATAAATAAATAAATATATTATAATTGTTGGATTAAAAAGGATTAAAAATATACAAACATTACTCACTCATATGTGAATAGTTATATTTATAAATACACAATTATTTATATTATATTGTGTGTATTAAATATATAATGTATAAACAATAATTAGCAACAAAATAACAATATTTTAATTATAAAATAATCTTCAATATATATCAGAATAAATGATATTGAGTATAATACTTTTTATAAATAAATATATATATATTATAATTGTTAAGGATTAACAATATACAAAAATTACTCACTCATATGTGAATAGTTATATTTACAAATACACAATTATTGATATTATAATGTGTGTATTAAATATATAATGTATAAACAATAATTAGCAACAAAATAACAATATTTTAATTAGAAAATAATCTTCAATATATATCAGATTGATATTAGAATATTTAATATAGGTTACAATAGTACTTTTATTAAAACGAAATTATCATATTGTGTTGGATATACAATAATATATAGATTAGAAAATAAATGTAGATATTTGTATTGTATTTATATAATAATAATTTATTTATATATTCAGTGAAACCTCTCTAATATATTTAGTAAATTTATTTTTTAAAAGTAGTAATCAAAATAATAGATTATAAATATATTTCTATCACATATGGTTTAATTTAATTTAATTTAAAATAGTTGTTAACACTTGTTTGGATAATTGTTGTACTGACTACAATCAGTATATTACCTTTTATTAATTAGTTCTTCATACCTGTTACTATTTATGAGCTCACTGCATTGAGAATAATAAAACACATTCACTAATTGCAATTAACTATTTTTACATCTACATTATAATATAAACCTAAATTTAGATATAAACTACTACATCAAATTGTGTAATATAGAGAGGTAACATTTCCAAAACAAACTAAAAATAATTGTCTCATAAAGAGGTGTTTCCTAAATAATATTTTCTTATAGAGGTTTTTGTAATGTGGAAAAGTTGAATTCCAACCAAATATGATACACATGTTCTTATAAAGAGGTTTCAATGTATACGTTTTCATTCGTTTATATAGGCCTAATTCAAAATATTATAATTATATAGTATAGGATATAGAATCATCATTATATAATTAGGAATGTTATATATTATATATATATATTATATATATATATATATATATATATATATATATATATATAAATCCTTATACAAATATATAAATATATATTAAAATATGAGGTATGGCCATCTATATTATAAATTATATATTACAATTATATACAATTCAATGATACACCCTCAATTTGTATATACATTCTATCATTTTACTATCTGATATCTGATTGGTTAATGATCGGCCAAATTACCCGATTTGACGTACGTTGTTATTTCAGCAATAGCTTTGTATCATATTGATATAATATGTAGATATTTACATATAGAATCAAGAACATATTATATTTTATTTGGGTTTAAAAAATATCACAATCCAACATGTATTTATGAAATGACAAACAGATTAACAAACACCTATTTTGTTTAAATTCCGGATTTTAATAAAAATCAATAAATACTAATAATTATTGATTATTTATTAAAATAAATTTTAACTATTCTTAAAGATATTATGAAATACTATAAATTGTTTATAGACTTTTTTTTGGTATCATTAATAGTTTCTGAGATATTAGAGTCGGCCAAATTACCCGCATCGGCCAAATTACCCTTCCTTCCCCTTCATATTTTGAATTAATGACATTTTGCATGAATTTATTATTGATATAATTAATACATGTGATCTACAGTGTACATATGTAGCTTTAGGGTACTTATTCAGAATTATAGAGCGTCGCTCCTTTTACTTTTAAAGACATATTTTCTGCTCCATCGTATTATTGCCCTCTTAAATGTTCAAGATTTAATTCAGCGTAAGTGTATCCATAATCAAGTTAGCTCTACTTTCTCCACTAATATTTTCACATTCTATGAAATAAATAAAATGTTTAGTGATACACTTACAATATCTAATTGCTAAATCCATTTGTTCAGTATTATATACCTATGTGGTTTCATCAGCTAGTACACTAAAATATTTAGATTTTTTTATATTATCAATTATTCTTTCTTTAATATATTCACCACATTTAAATATTAATTCATTCTATGTTGTTTTTGAGATGTATTTATCATTTTTACTACAACTTGAATGAATGAATGAATTTATTGTAACCGAATATTGGCTATAATAATAGATGGAAACCCAGAATCTATGTTTAGCTTATACTAATGATACCCTTAATAAAATAATAATAATAATAATAATAGTAGATATAATGTACCTAGTATAATGGTATAATAGTATAATGGTAATAATCGAGATATTATAATATATATATCTTATATCGATAACTAAGTCACATAACGTAACATAATATTTAAAGTAATTAATAAGTGTTTTTTTAATATACATTTCCAGAGTTTATATATCGTTTTAGAAGTGCATTGAAATTACCTATATTAGAATTTAGATCAGTAGAATACTCATCATGACCAAGTAATGAAATATTTTGTCTTCTACAAAGAATGATTATATATAATATATATTAGATATATCTAATATTGATTTAAATATTGCCTTATTGTATTCAATTTGCTTAGATATGGAATTGTTGACTTGCATGATTGCTTCTTATTTTCCATCACTGCAATAAAATGAGAATTTTCTTCCGAAGAGTTCGTGTGGTAAATAGTAGATTCGTGTTTTCTTAAATCATCAATCGCACCTTTAAACTTAATCAAGGGCGAAGTGATAAATTTTCCAATCTGATTGTGATTAATTTTTAAATTAGTAACAAATTATATATACAATCCGCCATTCAAGATTCACATTAGAATAACCAAGAATATGTGTATAACACTTCATTTGAAATGTACGAGTATTTCCATTTTCTTTATGTGGTTTAAAAACGTGCTCTTAAGTTAAATTTGATGGATTGTTGTGCGAGTATTTTCTCTAGCAGAAGATACCTTTATTCGTGTATTTCACTTAATAATTCATTATAAATAGTGCCAATATCTTTAAATTTGATTACAATTTAATGAAATTACTTAAAATAAAATATTTATAAACCTACCTATAATTGATATTGAAGGTATTTCTAATTTAACCACATAATTTATTTTACAATACATTATTTTACAATCATGAGGGGGGGGGGCTAGAGCCCCCCTAGCCCCCCCTGTATCCGCCCCTGCTATATATATATATATATATATATATATATATATATATAAACTGCCAATGTGGCTCAGTGGCTAAGGCGTCAGGCACACAAGCAGTAGGACACGAGTTCGAGCCTCGTCCGGACCATTATTTTATAAAATGGGTCTTAAAATATTATTTAGAAGTGATCTTATATAATTGTGTATAAATAATTGATCAGCTCTCGTTAAAACCATAGATGCCTTAATATGAGAACGGCTTCGAAGGGACATTATAATTTCATGGACATTATAGAGCCTTATATGGTTATAAGTGAAAACTTCATCTAAGTTCCAGGATGGGATGAAAGGACTACACCAAATAAAAATAACAATAACAATATATATATATATATATATATATATATATACTGTACACTGCAGGATTTTTACGATCGGGTTTACGAATTTACTCAATTGATATCATATAAGTAAACCACCGACTTTGACTCAACTTACATTGTACAACGTACATTGAGTAGATATTGGTATCGTATTAATTGAATATATGAAAATATCGTGATCGGGATCGGGATCGGGTAAGAAACTTAGTATCGGGATCGGGATCGGGAAAGGATTGTGTAACGAATTGAGGATCGGGATCGGGAAAAAGATCGCATACGAGAATAAATAGAGAATCGGGATCGGGATCGCCGATCCAGGAAAAAAGGATCGCTGCCCATCACTGACTGTATTTCCATTTTAAATCATTGTAATTAGGTCGATTTTAATATTAGGTTTCTATTTATTTGTGTTACCTATCGAATACGTTATAAGGCCATTATCATCGTATGACGTAATCCCTACTTATTGTTATCAGTACACATAATTATATATATAGGCTATATACTGTCAAAATGGATATATGTATATAAGTAGATTAGAGAATAGATATTACCGGTTATATGCCATTATAGTCACGAAACAATATGTCACCTCGTCACGTGATAGAAAGTGTTACATAACAAATTGTATCACGTGACATTATTAAAGATACGAATGCGAATACGTGTTCATACTGTAATGATCACCGTATCACTAACCATGTACGAATTGAACTTGACCAGCTGTGGTTATTTATGTGATGCATAACATACCACGTATATTGTACGTCGTATATGGGAGTATAGGTATCATTACCTATAACAGGCACCTTTAGTCATATATATATAATTATAATATTATATTATAATATTATATTATACTATAATACTATAGTAACATTGCTTTTATTGTTATTGATATCACTGATATATCACATTTAATTTGGTTAGATATAATCATTAGTAATTCATATTAATTGCATAGATTGTTATACATAGTTGTATTTATTTGTGTATTTATATATATACAAATAATAATATAATATATGTGTATATAAATATTGATTATTAATTCACAATATTAAAAAATATACCAATTACTAATCAAGTAATTGTTGATAAAATAATATTACTTGAAGCCCAATTAAATAAATTATGAGACATAATAGCATATCAATCAAGAAATATTGAAGAACTCAAAGACGATCGTATATTATCGATAATAAAAATGTAATTAAAAAGTAAATTATCTTTAAAATAAAATCGATAATAATATCATTCAATCTGTTAAAATAGATACTACTATCAAACCTATATTATATATTAGTACATATAACGATATAATATTTACATCAGCTGATCTAGATAAGGATATATCCATTATAATGAAATAGAATATTCCATAACATCTAATTATAAAACTTTATTAAAGGATACATTAGATACAAAATAGAGGAAAATAAAATTCATAACATTACTAAAATTAAAACTCATGGTGATAGTAGGTTTGATATACTTGGTTTAGGTGTGTTTATAGTTATAGTTAGATTATATATATACCTATAATTGTATACATTTGTTTCCAATATACTTATGTATGTGTATGCATAATAATCTGTAGAAAAAATAACAATATTCATTGAATTTTAATAAATATTTGGATTCAAAAATATACATATCAACAATTAACACAATATACATATGTATTAAGTTATATAACTTTAAAGTACACTGTATATGTTTATATGTAATCTATATATGCTAAAAAAAATTAAGTAAATATACATTATTTAGAGCAGCTGATGATTTGGAATCAAATAAATAGAGAGAGAAAACTATAATTTAACTTAATATATTTCCTTTATCTTAATATATGGCATGTATATGTATGTACTTTATATATTATATAATATACTAATAAAATATACCTCCTATACTAATGACCTAACCCTAACAACAAAGATAATATATATATACACAATAGCACCAAGGATTTTTCAAAGATTTTCCAAACTTCGGAAAATATTTGATATCACTTCTTCTCGAGATTATAATTTAATGACCCGACATAAGTAGCATTCTGGGAGAAATGGGTCCTCCACTAAATCGACCAATTGAAGCCGATGTATGAAGAGGTATGTACTAGTTAAATGTCCTCATGCTGGCATATAACTGCTAGGAGAAAGTAACCGAATACGGACAGTGCCCGAATACGGATACTCTCGTTATCTCGGAAACCATAACTCCTACAACAAAATGTTTAATGAATAAAATATTCATAATTATATTAATAGTCTAACTAATTAATTTTAATTTTTTAATTATTACAAATATTGCTGATATATCCAATAAACTAATTTTTTTATTACGTTTTTAAATTTATGAAAAAAAAATTTAACTTAAAACCTTCTCAAAAATATACAAATGTATCGATAACAAAATATAACAATATATTGTAATAATATATATATTATTAAAAACTAAAGCATTCTAAACATTATATATATATATAATTTCTATATTTGTTATCAAATATTCATTAAGTTATAAGCATATATCTAGAGGTCATATAAGTCCTTAATACGGACATTCTAGATGTGTTAACACGGAAACCCTAAAACCATCGTCAGCGTATGTACTATTCTGATTTTCATAAAAATCGCATGCGTTATAATTATTAACTAATTAAATTAGAATAAATTGTTCATAAAATTAATTATAAATAATGTAATTGTAATTTGTCTGATTGATTCATCAATGCTAAATAGTTTATCTAGTAGTATTTAGGGTGTCCGTATTATAACACAGGGTGTGAGTATTCGGACATGGGTACCGAATACGGACACCCCAATTATCTATTGAAAGGTTAAATAAAATTGTTAAAACACAATAATATTTATAATCATATAATATTAATCTATTGCAATTTTTAAATAAAATAATGAGTCATACAATGTTAACACCATTTAGTGTTAAAGTGTCCTCCGTATTAGGTTACTTTCCCCTACATGTGTATTCAGTATGATGATAATGATAGTGATGATATCACAGAAATGCGTATACGCATAACTATAGTTATAATACGCTTTAACATGAAATAAGAATATAGATAAATAAGATAACAATTATAGTTATTATTATAATAAAAGATAAATAAATAAATAAAAATAGTATTTAAATAATATTTAATAAAAAATATATAATGCTATATGATATTTATATATGCTTCACAAGTAACCAATAGTGCAGTGTATATGTAAGCTTAGTATAATCATCAGCGTATGTGTATAGATACTTTTTATTATAGTTTAACATGTGATCGATTTGTGTTTTTTGTTTGTTTTTTTAAGCAAATATATATTCAAAGTATAAAGTTTATATTTTGCTAAAATACGCTATTGAGATAAACATAGATAATACGGAGTACATAAAATACAAAATATTAATATGTTTACAGTTAAAAATAAATGAAAATAATCGAAAATAGAATAGATTATCGATTATTAGAGTTTGAAGGTAAATCAGATACTGAAAAAGATTAGATTAAATATATTAATTTGTTATAGTATTAACAGAATATTGAATTAAATAAATGTTATGTCAATTTATTAAAATATCTAACATTGTAAAGTATAAATTAATTTAAAAGAATTATAGATAATTATAATCTAATCAGAAGCCTCACTTGATGATAAACTTGGATATAATGCGTGTATGATATATGTGCAATGGAGGTAGATGTATTATAACCTTAACATACTCTTTTAAGATATTTAACAATGCGGTTACACATTATTATGCTCAGCTAATATCAGCTGCACTTTTGAACTTTATTTCTTTTGAGTCTATCTAACATTAAAGTATATTACTTATAGTTTAAAATACATTTATATTGAAATTATTAAGATTAATTATTGATACTTATTAGTTAACATATACAGGATCAATACTGTTTAAAATTATTGATTATGTTAAATTTTGTATCAGATTTAGATTACAATATTCATTTATATTCTCTATATATATATACTAGGTAAACATTATGAGGTGTTTCTACCCGAATGTTACATATAACTAATTAAATACATATTATTATTATACAATAGTTATTATACTAGTTAAAATACTTGTCATAAACTAGTCATTTTTAATATATCTATTATTTTATTATTAGTAGGGATGACACCTATATTAATAATATGAAAAGACAAATGTAATGTTAAGATAAACTATTATAAAAAAATAATATTTGAAAATATTCAAAGTATTTAACATATTTAAGTATTCATTACTAATATAAAATAAAGCAATAGGATATTTTGGTTTTAAATGGTATATATAAGGTAGGTAAAATCTAACTTATATTACATGTACTTTAATAGTACAATGACAAATTATTGTATATCGACCACATTAAACCTAAATGTATTTCAGTGGTTTCGATAGTTCCTACTACTGCCGGTAGACGAGAGTTAATATTAATTACGTAGCTTAGATATGGAGTGTTATATATTTTCTTCGCAAAATATTTGCCATTAGTGCGTTGTTTCATGGATATGTTCATATTTGCTTAACTAATACGGAGTGAATGCCATCAGTACCCTTTTTACAGACATCGACATCTGCGACATTCTCGGCTTAGGTGACATCTACGATACCAGTGACATATTCCGCTCTGATGATACTAACGACATAGCAGTAACAACCTCCATTAAGGTCGGTCTGCTACCTTCTAACAGCGATTATATATAATCAATAGCGGTTATTATCATTTAGGTTGTTGCTGCTGAAGTCGTAACTATGATTTAGATTTCCACGTTCTATTTGAAGACAACATACACAGTAAAAACTAATGACTCTGAATGTGTCTAATGAACGTTTAATATTATAAAATTTAATCTAAACGTTCATGAAATATAGTTGTTTAATGAACGTTTATCAAAGGTATATAAACGTTCTTTAGACATTTGAATTCCAATGAACATATATTATTAAATACAGAATTATTTTTAACAAATTCTTGCCAATAATATTAATTATCGCCTAGATTATTTATTTAAATATAGATACAATATCATATTTTAACTTTTCTTTATTTTGTTAAATTTATTTAATTTAGCACTAATGGAATTAAGTATCAATTATTATTTTATTTCTATATTTAAGTTGATATTATGATTTAATAAATAAAGTTAATATTTTAAAATCATAAATTCTTTAAGATAATATAAATTTGAAATAATGTTATAATGATTTATCAATATTAAACATTGAAACATTGTATTTAATATTAAAAATATTATTAATGTTAAATTCATGTATTAAATATAATATATATGTAATTATATAATATTGTAATATATAAGTACTAATATGAACATATCTCCGCTAATGCATATATAATTATAAGCATATCAATACTATAAAATATTCAGAATATAGAGTCTAATGAACGTTTTTTCATCTATAAAATAGTTAGGGATAGTAATAAAATTGCTAGTAACCCCACAATCATTCTCATCATGTATTTAAAATAAATAAGTATTTAATATGTAACCTAAATAAATTTAAACCAATAAAAGACTCAAATTAATATTATTAAAAATAAAAAATATAAAAATATAAAAAAACTATATAAATAAAATCTATAAAACTATAAAATAAAATATATAAAATACATACTGATACATACTAATCATATTAGGTATAATGCTATAGCCAATAAATTAATAAATATTTCACATAATACAATAATTCAAAATAGAAAATCTAAAATTAATAAGACAATATCATAAATGATTTAAAAATTGTTTTAAAATTATTCATTTCTGTAATTTTTCTTTTTTTTTGTGGTAATCTATTACACAGAATTATTACACAGAACTATTACACAGAAAATGTTATGAAACAGATTAATATTATAAGATTTAGCTTTATATATTAATTGTATATTCTTAGGTAAAACATTATTCCTAACTCGAAACATGAATGTTATACTATAGTATGAATATATTCATTTTTTACATTATCGTCACATTTAAGAGAATTATAAATAGTATATACTATATATGTCTATATAGACATTTTTATACATAGAATGATTATTACTAATACATTGCTGTACAAAAATGCATTCCATGCTGAATGTATTCCCCTAAATATTTGTACAATAATTAAGATGTGATAAAAGTAAAACATTATATAATAAAATTAAAGATTTCATATTTAATTTATTTTTAACTTTGTGTAAAATTACAATTGATCTAGAAAGTTTACTTGAAACAAAATTGAGTTACAATGTACGATTTACAATTTAATTTACAATCTATAATGACACAAGCACATTTTATTTCACGACTTGCTTAACTTTAATGTCACTAATATTTTAATTAAGATAAATAATTATATTTTTGTTGCTTATATTAAATAATACAACAATCGTTTTACGATTAGTAATTAATATTAAATTGAATATTGTCTTTTAATTCTAAAATAGATGTATTTGAAAACATTAATGTTGTATCACCGGAAAATAAAACTGATTTAAAGTTATCTGATATATTCTGAAGGTCATTAATATACAAAATAAATAATAACGAACCGAGTACAGATCACGGTGGTACACCACATTTTATATAAGTAAAATGTTAGTCAGTAATAGTATATCTAATAAATTGAGGACGATCTGATAAATAAGATTGTATTAATGGTATCGCTATACCTCTAATACCTTAACTATAAAGCGTATTGATTAAAGTATCATGATTGAGCGTATCAAAGGCTTTGAGTAAATATATTAAAATAATCGCACAGTTTTCTAAATTTTCTAAATTTATATTAACTGATTCTAATACATCAGACAAAACCACAGTTGTAGACAAATTCTTTCTGAAACCATATTTATTATCATTAGGGTAAAGTAACCTAATACAGACACTTTAACAATAAAAGGTCTTAACATTTTATGACTCATTATTTAAAAAAAAAATTAAAATATATTAATATTATATGATTATTATAGCTATTATTGTGATTTTATTAAATTTTATTTAATCTTTTAGTTCCATAGATAATGTGGCTGTCCGTATTCGGTACCCATATTCGAACACGGATACCTTGTATTATAATACGGACATCTTATATACCACTATATATTATTTAATAACCAATCAGACAAATTTTAATTTATAATTAATTTTATTAATATATTAAGAAAGCTAGTGTCCGTATTAGGGACTTATATGACCTCTAGATATATGCGTATAACTTAATTAATAATTGATAACATATATAGAAATTATATATAATGTTTAGATGGCTTTAGTTTTTAATAGTAAAGTGTTATATTTTATATCGATATATTTGTATATTCTTGAGAAGGTATTAAGTTGAATTTTTTTTCTCATAAATTTAAAAACGTAATAAAAAAATAAATTTATTGAATTATTTACAGTATTATTTTGAATAATTAACAAATAAAAAATACTAATTTAGACTATTTATATAATTTTGAATATGTTATTCATTACAACATTTTTGTAAGATTTATGGTTTATGAGATACCGAGAGTGTCCGTATTCGGTTACTTTCCCCTAATATATTATTTATTTAAAACATTTAATATCCTGCTTTTAATTAGTTTCTCAAATATGTTTTAAATTTATGGCAGTAAGGATATAGGTCTGTAATTCTCAGCTAATGATTTGTCTCAAAATTTGAAATGTGGAATAACTTTAGCTTTTTTATAACATTAGGGAAAATACCTTCAGTGACCTATTGAATAAATTTTTTAATAAATGACTAATTATTAAAATAATTTCCTTAATGGTAAACATGGTAAACCTACTTAAATCAGTAAAATCGGTACAAGATTTACTTTTCCAATATCTCACCTCATTCATAAATTTAAATTTGTGAACCAAATAATGAATTTGTATTATTACCTGGCATATAAAACTAGTTTTAAAAATATCATTATCAAGAGATGGTGCAGATATTTCTTCAGATAAGTTAATACCTATATTACTAAATAATTTGTTAAATTCATTATAATTCGGAGAAATAGAATTATTAATTTTGCAGACTATTTATTATTGATGGCATTTGTTTATTTAGTGTTAAGTAGATGTCACACCTATAGGTGTTTCTATAGCATTATTATATACTTTGTATTTCAATTTCAGTTGTTGCTATTTGATATGAGTAATAGGCGGAGGAATTGTGTATTTGTTGTGGAATGAAATACAACCTGGTTTCACAGCTTACACAATTTGAAGTAGTTTTTGTAAACATATATTTATATTTCAGTAGGTAATTTATTGATGTTATAATTATAGATTTCTTAAGTGTATATATACATATATACACAGAAGAAATCACACGATAGTCAGGTAGAACTAAAGCCATTGGGGGGGGGGCTTAGGTAGAACTATATATTTGAATTGAGTGATTTAAAAACCAGAGTATTAATACTATAAGCGTATACGCATTATAAGCAGCATACCTCTAGGCATACCTCTAGGTATACCTCTAGGCATACCTCCAGGCATACCTATACGCATACCTCTAGGCATACTTCTAGGCATAACGCATGCGCAGCGTATATAAAGTAAGTGTTTATTACTTAATCCGCATTTAAATATAAGCGTTTATAATAAAACTATTGTTTATATTTTATAATCTGTAATGTACAGACGTCATCAAATTTTAGTTGCGTTCGTGTTATCGAATGCGTCACCCCTCCCCCTCTAATGAATGCGTCACCCCTCCCCCTCAGAAGGAATGCATGCACACACGACCGCGCGCGCATACACACACGCCTACATTCTATGACGTCAGCAAACTACCTTAGCCTATCAGTAGACGCGCGCGTGACGTCACAGAACGACGGGGTGACTTGTTACGTAATCGAGTGTTACAGACGCGTTCACATCGATGTGTGTGCGTGCGTGTATGTGCGTGCGTGCGTTTGTGCGCGTGTAGCTAAGCAATGAGTAATACACTCGAGCGTGTGCATGCCAATACGCGTACCCACATACATACGTACACACATCCGTATACACATACCCTCATGAATACCCACACTAGTACGCACACACATACGCACAGTGTGCGTCGTATACACAAACCCACACGCCTACTCGTGTACGCATAGCTAGATATAAGTACACTTTATAATGAGTATAATTAGAATTATAATACGTATGCCTATTTTTTATATATACAAAGTATATACAGTGTATAAACAGTGTATATCCCACGTATACACTGTGTAGAGTGTGCGAATGTAGAGTGTGCGAATGTAGAGTGTGCGGATGTAGAGTGTGCGCCGCACTATATTAACGAGAACAATGGTGTTTACTTATTAGCAATGTGTATAACTATAGTTTACAATAATTATACTATAATATACATTGTACACTTCTGTGTATACACAGTGTATATGCTATAGTATATAGTATACAGTGTGTATATAATATCAAATATACACTGAAATATACACAGTATAATAGATATATTATATATATATATACAATGTACATTGTACACTGTACAATGTATAGTGTACAAAAACATGAGTGTATTACCAATTGGTATGCGGTTATAACCGCTATATATATTTTGTTATTGTTATTGTTATTGTTATTTTTATTTGGTGGAGTCCTTTCATCCCATCCAGGAACTTAGATGAAGTTTTCACTTATAACCATATATGGCTCTAATATACCTTCGAAGTCGCTCTCATATTAAGGCATCCATGGTTTTAACGAGAGCCGATCATTTATTACATTTAAATAATTATATTTATATATATAATTATAAAATCTTATAAGATCACTTCTAAATAATATTTAAGACCCATTTTATAAAATAATTAATGGACGAGGCTCGAACCCGTGTCCTACTGATCATGTGTCTGACGCCTTAGCCACTGAGCCACACAGGCAGTTTTTAATATATATATATATATATATATATATATATCATATTGATTGAATATATTGATTGAAAGTTTATTTAAACACTTAATAAATAAATCATAAATGATTTCTCAAAAGTGTATATATAGAATACAAATAATAGATTAGGTAACAAAATAAATACCATTAATAATAATAATAAAATAAAATAGAATGAACCGTACGTAAATTAATAAATAAAATAATAATGATAAACAATATTAGTATTACAGGTTGCGACCTGATATAAATTGTTGTATATATTTCATGAATATTGTATGCGATTTTATGGACCTAATATAGGGTGGGAGTGAATTACATAGTTTTGGACCAATATAACTCAGTGCCCGAGTATTCATTTTTGAGGGATGGAGAATAGGGGTAGATAGTAGATTAGATTCATGGTTTCTAAGAAATGGAAGGGAAGATCTTTGTACTAGAGAAGCAGAAATATAGGAGGGGCAATTCGAAGAGTATATTGAGGAATGAACAATAGATAGTATGCGATAGGCAGAGCGTTTATTAAATGTGAACCATGGAGGTGAGTATTGGTATGAGGAAGTAGAGGAATGATCTCGAATACGTAGGTTATATTTTGTACGGATTGATGAACGAATAACTCGATTTAAGGGAGAGATAGATGATAATGGAAGATTTATAAGGATTGAGGAACAGTAATCTATACGTGAGAGTACAAGGGAATTAACTAGAGTTTTAGTAAGAGATACAGTAATTGATTTTCGTATTTTTCTAATTCTAAATAGATGATAATTTTCGGATTTAGTGATGGCAGTAATATGAGGAATGAAGGAAAGTGTAGAATCAAAAAGTACACCTAAGTTAGATGCAGTAGGAGAATGAGATATTACAATAGTATCAATAAGAAAAGGAGGGAAGTAAGTTGGTGATGAACGAATAACACGATTTAGGGGAGAGAGAGAGGATAATGGAAGAGAGAGGATAAGGGAAGGATATGGTATAAATCATTGATAGTTTATTAATATTTTAATAAATTAATCATTATAATTAAAATTATATAAAACCAAGGACTATACTTTTAAACAATATATATCTGAATTTTGTATGACAAAATTTCAACTACACAAATATTTGTGAATATTGGCATCTAGACATATATGTATATATTCGAAATTATATTATCATATATACATCATATATACACACCGATAGGTGACTTTGTCTACGAAATAACAAATAGTTCAAAGTTCACGTAAACCACCCCAGAAATCAATAGTAGTACAACACATGTTATTGGGAGTACTTAAGTGAATTGTATTACCTGTATAATGCACCTACTTCACCTAATGTACCTAATGTACCTAAGCGGCCTAACCCTAGACAATGAACCCGTTATCAAACATCGCATTCGTTAATTATGTACGTCGATACTCGATTATTATTAATAATTATTAATAATTAAATCAATAATCATAATAATAATACACAATAGTGTATAATATATTAGGGTGCGTTTTTATCGTATACGATATATGGTATAACATAGAAACGTAACAACGTACTGAGCTAGCGAGCGTTTTTGTAACGTTTTGTACCAAGGTCCCATATGCATATCTATTAATTTACTTGTAAATGCTGTTGGTGTGTTACAAAAAAGTTCCCTGTTTGATTTTAAATGTTAATGCATGGCTCTACGGATATCATATTTGTATACAACAATACTTTGATTTCACGATACCAATGTCCCTATCGTTAAAGGGCACCAACATAAAGTATAACCGATTATGATTATTAATTAATAGGCACTAGTTCGATATGCCTGATTTGTATTGCGTAGAAGTAAAGTGGTCTTGACGTTTTCGGAGACGGCGTCGATTGTTGTGGGCGTGGCTATAATTAGCTAATTCAGTGGAGCGTGACGACGCGCTATAAAAGCACACGGCGCTGATTTCTCGGCTCATTTTACGTGTGTTGTCCGTGAGGACTTTTAATTGTTTTATAATAATGTTAATTATATTTTATTTGTTTTTATGTTAGTATACATAATATATACTCATATATATATATATATATATATATATATATTATAGATATAAATATGTAATACATATATATATATATATATATATATATATATATAGTTAAATTAGTAGGTGCACCCACATGTAATACACATTATACATTATAATACGTCTGAACATATCTCAATATAAGTTATAATTCTTATTTTGTTCTAATTTATATAGATAATCAATTATATAACTAATGTAAACTGAGTTATATAACTAATTATAGTCTATAACCTATAGATATATGATCATTAGCTTTAGAAATATAATTTCTACCGAGAACTTTGGCCTAGATTCAGTATGATATCGTTTAGGTATACGTATTGTTCTGCTAATACTTGTCGCAACACCGGAGGTCGTATGCTGTATTACGAATAGCTACTACTTTAGTTGTTAGCGGTGTCTAATGCCGGCTACAGGTACGCACATTATACAGTGTTCAGTTGTAATAATACAGCTAGAGATGGATCATGGATGGAACATCTATAGAAGGATAACTTTCATTGGAAGTGTCAAGTAAAATTAAAAATTAACCTGCTATGTTACATATATATATATATATATATATATATTAATTATGATTACAATTGTGCCACGCCCACAAAGAATCGCGCACGATAGAGTTAATTAAATGATTCATTTGTAAAAAGGGAATGCGTTAATCCTGAAAAGTGGTTTAGCCTCTGCCACAAGCTGAACAAGGCAAGAACCAACGTGTTTAGGTAGTCAACATTACATGTATTGTATACATGTCAATAAACCATATATATATATATATATATAGGATACAATGGTATGCGAATACACATTATATCGGTCAGTGCCTATTAAGATCAGTAATTATACATTTGTTCTAGTTGTAGAGCTATACCAACATGCAAGTAGCGCGTAACTGGTTTACTAATGCGATAGACATTGTCGCATTACTACATAATTATATAGTATATTATATACTATAGTATACATTAGTATATATATAATACTATAATACCATATTTATTAATGATAATAGTTGCAGTATTAACATTAATTAATATTATATAATATATATATATATATATATATATATATATATATACATGTTATACCGTAGACATTATAATATACTGTATACAGTATATTATAGTATAATACTATAGTCTTGTTTACACGTATAGTACAATACTAACGTTACCATTATAATGCTATTATGAATCTTCTGTTATAGTTTTAATAACCGTTAATGGAGCAGATCCAATTATCTATTGGTCGGTCTGTTATTAATCTGTGGTTGTACCGTGGTCCACATTATATGTAGCGGTCAGCCATTAGAAGTACTACAGCATATCGATATAGAGTCTATAGACTATGGTATATTGGTATAGACGTAGGTGCATGCGTTTAATGTTTGCGCAGATTTGTATGTTAGAGTGTTTAGATTCATTAGTTACTTGGATCTATAACTATATTCCATATACTATATATACTATATACTATAGTATACTATTAGTATACAACTATAGTGGTATATATAGTATCTTTATGAATATTTCTTCTTATTTCTCTTGATTTGCAAAATATTTTTATATACTATGTTTATAGTTATAGTTATAGTTATAGGTATACTATATATATATATATATATATATATATATATATATATATATATATATATATATATATATATATACTATAGTATACATATATGTATATCAGGGATTCCGAAGCTGCGGTTCTCATTCCCATCCCATCGACTTAACCACATAATTGTGCTTTTCCATCCCCCCCCCCCCGTGATAAAATCAAAACCCTAATTATACCCTATAGAGGTACCATATACCCTAGTAGCTCTAACACCCTACATATACCCTGTAGGGGTACCATATACCCTAGTAGAGCAGACACGCACGCGCGATGTGCATTGAACCGTGCAATGTACATAGTCACGTGTTAAGTTACACAAGCAAATCGATAACTTTCATAGCACACGTATTCAATTGCGAACTATCGATGATATCGTCCTCTTTCGGAGAAATATGAAACTTTAGTTTATTTAGAGCATACACTCACCTATAGGGGTTTATATTGCCACGTGATATGGTATACGATATCGATAATTGTGTCACGTGTCACGATTATCGATATGCCGCATAACTCGCAAATCGACAACTCTCTCCGTCTCTCTCTCGAGCGCGCTGAAGTAGTAATATCAAGGACACGTAATATAATACGAACACGTCCTTGGTAATATAATACGTTGGAAGTGTTTACCACCGTCACAACTATGGTATACTATAGTAGCGTACTACTATAGTATACCATAGTTATCGGTAGCGATTAAGCTATAGTTGCGTCACCACTACTACTATTGTAATACTTACCTACTTCGTACCGCTAATCTAGCTTATCGAGTTGTTATGTAATCGTGTCCGAGAATTAGGCCATAGTTTGTTTTAAAGACCGCGAATTCCCTTTTGACTTTTAAGAGGATTATGATATGATCGGTTCTCTTGAAAAAGAGTGAGTGAGAGAGAGAATAGTTTAACATAGTTATTAATGCCAACACGTTGTGCTTGCTCTATTGTCCTATATGACGTACACTGTACGCATGAGTGGATGAAGTATTACCTGCTCCACATACGGGAACTGATATATGTTTACACCGGATGTGACATATGTTTACACCGGATGTGACATATGTTTACACCGGATGTGACATATGTTTACACCAGATGTGACATATGTTTAGACCCTATAAGATACATGTTTAGATTACTAAATATGATTAAATTATATTCATTTTTTAATTGTTTTATATATTTAGAATACAACAAAATTCAATATAAAATTGTACCAAAATTGATCATATTATATTTGTATATTTTACTTTTAAATATGATATTTTACTGAATATTAGTTTCATATAGTTTTTACTAATACTTTTTATACCAATACAATGTGTCTAAATATTATAAAATATAAATATATATATATATATATATATTAATATATTACTAAATATTATCTTAATATCTATAAATTAATAACGAATTTTCATAATTTGTAGGCTGGATTTATCTAGTTATATATATACGACATATTATCTTTGATACTTGTTTCCTGTCATACCCCTTTATCATACCTCTCTACATATCCTCTTTGGCATACCCCTCTAACACACCCCTCTAATCCACCCTCCCTATCTTACAACCCGCAGTATTAGCCACACACTGCTACACGACCACCAAAGTAACCAACATATCACCTCGTTATGGAAGTCTTAACGGGGAGACGCGTATCACCTTATTTGGAACAGGTTAGTCCAGTGTACCATATATGGTCATGTACCATACGATGGTGTGTACGCAGTGTATACTGTAGATGTAGACCATAGTTTATAATCTGGTGTTTAACGTTGTACATCATTGTATTAATTTTACATATATATATATATATATATATATATATATATATATATACATATATATATATATATATATATATATATATATATATATATATATATATATATATATATATACATATATATGTATATATACATATATATTATCTACCTACAATTTATTTTCGAATAAAGTTATACATGTTTCGATATTTTATTTAGATTAATGTCGCGTTCCTCTGAATGTCACACCTCTCATCGTGTGTCAATCATTAATAAGCGGTGATCTCTTAACGCATAGAGCTAGAGAGAAAGCTATCCCTTTCTCTCTATCTCTGTGATCCTTAACGCATCGCATTCCCTCGCGTAGAATTCGCTGCCAGTCAGTTTAATTTCGGCACCGGAAATGAGAATCTCGGCAATCTGGTGGACTTGACTTCGGATACGCACACCTACGTGTGTAGGATACACAAGGATGGCTGCACTAGAACACAAGTACAGTGCTACACGCCGTAAGTACAGCTATGGTGTCCGTTACTTATAAGTGATGTCTACAATCCACTCCTATTAACGTTAACATTTCTTTTAACATATTTTCAATTGAATATCCGTGAAAAATAATAAATTTATTATTATTTTTGAATAACAGTTTGGAATACGTATTCATTACATTATATAGATATAGTAGAATCTTCATCCCTCCGACCTCTATTCCACCTCTATTCCATTACACTCGATACGTCTGTCTTAGTGTATATTTCTTCAGCTTCGGTATTTTCTAATTCCATCTCACTATAGTAAATACTTACTATATATGGTAAGATTACTTAATTAACCGTCGACCTCTATAAACTATCATTTGACCTTTATAAACTATCATTTGACCTTTATAAACTATCATTTGACCTTTATAAACTATCATTTGACCTTTATAAACTATCATTTGACCTTTATAAACTATCATTCGACCTTTATAAGCTATCATTTGACCTATCTAAACTATCATTTGACCTTTATAAGCTATCATTTGACCTTTCTAAACTATTATTTGACCTTTATAAACTATCATTGGACCTTTATAAACTATCATTTGACCTTTATAAGCTATCATTTGACCTTTCTAAACTATCATTTGACCTTTATAAGCTATCATTTGACCTTTCTAAACTATCATTTGACCTTTATAAGCTATCATTTGACCTTTCTAAACTATCATTTGACCTTTATAAACTATCATTGGACCTTTATAAACTATCATTTGACCTTTATAAACTATCATTTGACCTTTATAAACTATCATTTGACCTTTATAAACTATCATTCGACCTTTATAAGCTATCATTTGACCTTTATAAACTATCATTCGACCTTTATAAGCTATCATTTGACCTTTCTAAACTATCATTTGACCTTTATAAACTACCATTTGACCTTTCTAAACTATCATTTGACCTTTATAAACTATCATTTGACCTTTATAAACTATCATTTGACCTTTCTAAACTATCATTTGACCTTTAGCCCCCTACCCGCCGGTAATTATTTCCCACGACTGCGGGTGGATGGAGTTTATGTATCCAGCGGGCAAATGTGCTCCAATAACAAAGCTCTGTGCAACTTCGAGGTTATTACTTGTTATATACGAATATCTATATATATAAACTGTATGGGTAGTTCTACAGAGCCAGTTATGAGTCATGACTCATGACTCATAACCATAATATAAAATATAAAATATATCTTAAATAATATTTAGAAATTATTGAATGTATTATATGGTCTATCATATACCACTTAGTCACCACGAAACACCAGTTTCCGATACACCATATCGTACCTATAGACATGTGTGTGTGCCTACGTGTGCATGTATTACGGGTGACATCAGTCGATGAGTCATCAGTCCTCCTACACACGTGATCAACGTTATAACCAGGACATGGCCTTGGTATAACCGTATACTATCGTTACTGACCATTGATGTATTGCTTATGTAGGCCAGAGATGACCGCACTCCGAAAATCACGAGTCTCACTCCCCCTAGCGGACCACCAGGTTAACAATGGCACGTGGTTACCTACTGATATCACGTGATAATCGTAATGGTAATCATCACTGATTATAAGTTGCTGTTTATAATGTCATAACAATATAGATACGAATGTAAATATTCAATATTAATTGTCGTAAAATAGCTTAAATTAAGATATACACATTTCTATTGATTACAATGATATCATATCATCCAGTAATATAAGAATATAGAATGCGACACCGCTTATCTGTATAATAGTAATATCGTCGTAGTATTATCAAAGATTTTGCGAATCTTTTCCTTAGAAAAATCTAATTATATATACATCATATAAGCGTGTATTAGTTAGTGCATAAACAGTTATCAGTGATAACTTATCACCACCTCAATCGACACGCCCATTACCGATCTAGATACGCCTACTAACGCTATATAGACACGCCCACCACCTCTATCGACACGCCTACTATCGCTCTAAACACGCCCTTACACCGTTACATCCAATCATCCTTGTTAACCCATACATCTATGCATCCAATGATAACGGGCGATAATACAACTAATACCCTCCTCCTCCGCCGCCAGGTTCGCTGGTTACGATGACAGGCCGTATCTTCACTAACCTGTACGGTTCTAACGAAGTGACCGCTAGTAATGGCAAGACCACTCGCTTCCTACGACTCTACATGGGCTCTCAGAAGTGTGAGGCTAAAGACCCGGATCAAATTCAAGACGTTTTGTTAGTCGACTAGTAAACATTAAGTAACACATTTGCATATGTATATATATATGTGTGTGTTTTTGTGTTATAAGTTGTAAGTTATAATTATTGATTGATTGATTGATTGAAAGTTTATTTAAACACTTAAATAAATCATAAATGATTTCTCAAAAGTGTATATATAGAATACAAATAATAGATTAGGTAAAACCATAAATACCATTAATAATAATAAAATAAAATAGAATAAACCTTATTATATAATAAAGTATACGTTACTATATCAGTAGTACACTACTGATATAGTAACGTATAATAATAAGTTATAACTTAATGTAGGTTAATAACAATGTATACATATATTACGCTAACACTCCGGTAACTACGATCCAGCACAGTTACGTAATGATATATATCTATGCGGCCTATAAAGTACTTTTAAAGTACTTTTAAAACAGGATACTGACATTTTATATTGTGTACACTCAACATTTAAAATGGCGTTACTATAGTATACTATGGTATACTATTCAAGTATACTACCCTTTCTACCCATCGCACTATAGTATGTCTACTACTGATTCTATATATGGTATTGTAGTATCGTTACTAGCTATCCTACTATAATACCTATATAGTTTCCTCGTACTATAGGCTCTAATCACGTGCTAGCATTAATCACACGTCACGCATGACTACAGTTACGGTCTGGCTCTGAATACGCCGACCTCTACATTCGGTCACGTGGTCTGCAAGGTCAAGGGTACCTACGTGGGTGCTATGAACGCCTCCTTCATACTGAGCGAAGACTACGGCCGTTCTCTGATGACGAAACAAGTGTACTCGGTCACGTGGACCAATAAGATCGCGATGTTTAGATCTTACGCTAGTTAGTCTCTCGTTCAATCTCGCGATGTTTAGATCTTACGCTAGTTAGTCTCTCGTTTAATCTCGCGATCTATCGTCTCGTCTCATATCATGTTAACTATATGACTATATGTGCATGTTATAGATGCCCAATGAGCAATATACTTGTATACTTGTATATGCTGATATATTGCCATGAGAATCTTATGATTATACGTATAAGTATAAATACTATATAGTTATAGCAAAGGTTTTTCTAAGATTTTTCTCTGCTTCGCAAAATCCTTGGTTATAGTATAATCAAAGATCTTGCGAAGCATCCTTCGGAAAATCGTTGGTATAATAGTATATCGTATATTCATATACCCTCATTATACCCTCACTATATATATATATATATATTATGTACCAGCTCTACTCATTATGATGTGATGAGAGACATCAAGACATATTCGTAGAGTAATGATTATTGTAATACTTTGCTTGTAAATATGTCTTATCAACTAGTCAATTACTTATCAATAATAATTATACTAATTAATAATAGTAATAATGTATAATAGTAATAATTAATAATAGTAATAATTATGAATAGTAATACTTAAAGTGTAGTCGTATTAAGATCCCCCTCTTTAATAGTTGTGGACGGCATTGATTACCACGAGGGTGGCATTATGGGTAATCACAAGATCAACATTAGGGGCCGCTATTTTGATGACACGGATGCCCCGATAGATGTCAGAATTGCAGGTTTGTCACCTGTACAGTGTACATCTATTGTCTAGACGCTAAATCAATACATGAACATGTAGGTTATAGTTCATATTTTGCCTCATTCGTCGATCCCCACCCCTATCGCGAATTTAATTATTTACGTTCTTCACTTTATATGTTGAACTTTAACCTACTTTTTCCAATAACTTACTATTCTCATCTATACGAGCTCGTCAAGTTTACAATTACAAATCTACTGGACTTTAATATCCCCTAATATACGTATTTATAATTGTTCATAGTATAAAATATAGTACACATTAGGGTATATTAGGGTATAACACATACACTCTATCATGTTACGTATATCTATGTCTTGTGGCAGGTTACCCGTGCCAGGTTATCTCCAGTACTACTACCGAGATCGTCTGTGAAACTCCGTCTAAACCCGTCGTTACTGCGACGTCATTTCAAGGTTAAGGGGGCGTATTAAGTGAGCGTATTAAGGGGGCGTATTAAGTGGGCGTATTAAGTGGACTTTAATATACTTGTTTTTATTCGGTATGTGTTTCAAAAGTATATTAATAAATGTATAAACTTTCACCAACTTGTATTAACATAATACATTAGAAGTAGTGTACATTGTACAATGTACAATGTACAATATACATATGTACATTGTACATATCGAACTATTGTAGTGCATTAGAAGAAATAAGAACGAATAATAAGTTATTCATATTCATTTTATTATAAAAAAAACTTCTCATAAATGATAACAGTTTAATAGAATACTTTACTACAAATATAGGATATTTAGAAATATATAATATTACTACCTATACCATATTAGAATACATATATAGAGTATACCTATACCTACTATTAAACAATAGGTTTCTATCTAATACTAACGTATCGGTTACTAGGCAACAGAGGAATAGTAGTGGAGAGATGGAACTTGACCAGTGCCAGCCTACAGGCCATTACCTACGCAGACATCTCGGCTTCCACTAATCCGGACCTCAGCCAACATCTGGATTCCTGGTCTTTCGAAGACTCTGCCGATAACTAGTCAGCTTTATATCTTATTTCGCCAACTTATCTCTACATATATATAATTATATAATAATATTGGTAGTATAGATCTATAATGTTACCTAAATGTTATAACAATACTTTCTAAAGTAGTATGTTATATAGGAATTTAATGAATTAAATTTAATATTAAACAATTGATTACTTATTTATCGTAATATATTAATCCTAGTCATATATTCATCCTAGTAAATTACGTCACATCTTATATGTGGTTGTGACGTCACTTCATCCGTAATACGTACCTACTATTATATAACACGTGACACGCAACATTCCAGCTACGTCACGAGGACTAGAGCGTTGTTCACGCCCCCTTCCGGCGGAGAATATCGATTTTATTTATTGGCAGACGACGAGGCGATTGTCTATCTCTCAACGAGTTCATCTCCGGCTGATAAGGTTGCATAACTATCTAGGTGTGATAATATGGCCTTAGCTAGTCCTTTAGCTTATCAGCTAGTCTTTGTCAAGTTTATATAGTTTGAATATGTCAATATTTAATAAAGGAAAAATAGGATAACCTACGACGTAGGTCCTACGACCTATATTTGAATATAAGTATACTTGTAGTATACTATAGTAAGTCATCCTTATAGGTCACCCGGGTGTAGTATAGGCCTATAGTATAGGCCTATACTATAGGTCATAGTTCAATGTAGCGTTATGGTATGTTAACCTGTATTGTAATGCTACTGAATATCATCGTTATCTACAAGTACAATAGCTAGAAACAATGGCACTAAATACACCCAATCACTAACACACTGACACCTACTCCGCGAACAGGTGCAGATAATCACGTGTGACGCGAACACGAGGACAGGCAGCGCCCCCGCGTGTCCGAATTCTGCGAGAATTACACTCGGAGCTAAACTAAGGTCGGTGTTAAGTCAGTGGCGTTTAGTTATGGTACCTCGAGATAACGGTTGTTAATAGCCCTATGGGCTTTGCTATTATGCTATGATTGACATTTTATAACCTAATAGGCTACGAAAAAACATTAATCTATTAAGTATTGCGTAGAATTAATTCTAGCGTTCTATCCATAGATTTAGAGTACTCTATATCTATGGTTCTATCAATAAAATACTAAAAGGAGTAATATATACGTTCAGCGTTGTGATTTTACAACATATTATATTGTTTTCGATTTTAACGATTATCTGGCTTGATATTTCCTTTTATGGATAAATTCTACATATATAATATATATCGTTTAATATGCATATATATATATATATATTTAATTGTCTTGTACAATTACGTACTTGTAATTGTCTTGTAATAATTAATATTCAATTGTGATATATCTAATAAAATATATATATATTTTATGTATTACTATATTACATCTGGGTTTAAACCACAGATATATACCCTACGGATATATACTTAGGATAACTAATTATATATATATATATACAGTAAAACCTCTCTATAAGAAACCTCTTTATAAGAAAAACCTCTTTATAAGAAAATGTTTCACCCATTTGGTTGGAATTCAACCTTTTCCACATTAAAAAACCTCTTTATAAGAAAATCTTATTAGAAAAATATAAGAAAAACCTCTTTATAAGAAACTTATTGTATACAAAATAATTATATATAAATAGAAGTATTGTATATTGATAACAATTATAGAAATTAATTATTATATAAGATATTTTTTTTTCTTACAAATATTATATTACATAACTAGCTCGAAATGAATTAAAATGAATTAATAATTGTTATTGTATATCCATACATTTATTAAAATTAATTAATAAATGTTATTTTTATCCTTGAATTTATTAAAATCAATTAATAAATGTTATTGTATATCCATAAATGTATTAAAATTAATTAATAAATGTTATTATATCCTTAAATGTATTGATGATACAATTTATTATATTATACAATTAATTGTTAAATAATAGATTATTATAATATTAATTATATTATATTCATCAATGCAGTATACATTTAAAACGTATACAAAATAAATATACTATATATTTATATATATATATATATATATATATATATATATATATATAACCTATAGGTTATATCCTCTCTGGGGTTATATAATGCATTTTAAATTATAAATTAATTCTTAAAATCATTGGAAAAGTAAAAACCTCTTTATAAGAAAACCTCTCTATAAGAAAAAAAGTACTGAAATAAAATAGTTTCTTATAGAGAGGTTTTACTGTATATATCTATATATATATATATATATATATATATATATATATATATGTATCAACGATATAAAGAAAACTTTCTTTATATCGATGATATATATATATACATAGAGTTGTATTTTACCTAAACGGTAAACTATAAATCTATGGTAGTATATAAATATACCTAAATATAGGGTAAATATATATAACATTTATAATAATTATCCTATAATTATAAATATTAATATTCTAAAAAAAAACGTTGTATGGCGCTAGTAGTTCACTTTAGTTTTAAATATATTTTCTGTAAACAAATATTAATAATTAATATAATTTGCCAACTTATTAAGATTTGTATTATTAACAATTAACATTATATTTATATATAGGTATTTTATTATATTTTATAATACAATTATTTTGTAATATATATATATTAATTATGTAATTCATCAAAACCTTATTATTCTAAAATACATATTAATTTCAAATTAAATTTAAATATGAAAACAATTACAAATAAAATAATGTAATATCATTACAAATACGTAGGATACAACATATATATTTAATATCACAATTATTATAATTATAAGTATATAACTATGTTATAAATTGCATAATAAGACCATGATAGTTTTAAAAATTCTATTATGCAATTTATAACATAGTTATATACTTATAATTATAATAATTGTGATAATATACTTATAATTACTGACATTATTATTTATTAAATAATTTAATATTAATATAATATATTTGTTATAATTATTAGTATTATAGTATATCATAATACTTATTATAATAATAACTATTATATTAATTTAATAATAAATAAATTATTTAATTATATCTGATAAATATAATTAAATTATATATTTATTAATTATATATTAACATTAATATAATTATAATAATAATAATTATAATTATTATAATAATACTATCTTACATGTTATATATCATTATGATAATCATATATTAATATAATATACAATTAATAGATATATTTAATAATTATAATAAATTATTATTAAATAATCATAGAATATGATAAAGATTTAATATTTATTTTAAATATGAAATTTATTCAAACAGTTTACAGTTTGTAAAAATAATTTGTCTACCTTTTATTATATATTATTCCCATAATTATATATCATCTATGCCCTATCATATATATATAATATATTATATATAATATTGTTTACAAATAATCATAAATTATGATAATCTTTAATTGTTCTAAATAATAATCATTGTCTCACCACATTCCATAAACTTCTTCTTTATATGTATTTTACCTCACAAGAATACTAATGAATAATCATTGCTCTGTGAAATCATTACAATCATAATAATGAGAATAGAAATAATACATGTATTTATCATATTTCAATTATTTAGGCATATTTATATAATCTACTATGTATTTATTTTAATTTACCACATATATATATATATATATATATATATATATATATATATATATATATTTCTAATAATTATTATTAATACTATATTTGTGAATTTTGATTCCAAAACAAATAATTAAAAATATTTAGTATAACATTTAAAATTATTTACTAAATTTCAGTTTTAATAATTAAATTAATTTAACATTTATTAGTTGAAACAAAATCCAATGAAATATATACATTTTCAGATATATTTTGTATTATAATTAAAGAAATAAATTCAATTGTATACATTATATATCACTTTATTATATACTTTGTGTTATACATTTTTTGATTCAATTAATTGTCAACCTTTTTATTATATTATTAGAGTTTAATTATTAGATATAATGGAATATAATTACATACAAATTCTATTATTTTATTAAATTCTATTTTACCAAAATATATTGTATAATAATTATAGTAATGATGAGAGGTTACTTTTGAATAAAAAATAGAGTTAATTTGACAGATCAGGCCTTGTACAACATTTTTCTACACAAATTCTTTATAAATTAATAAATTTATAAATTTAAATATATTTTTGAAATAAATTATATATATTTACAAGCATACACTCACACACACTCTCTCGCATATACCATCAGTTACTATGTGGAAGTGTTGCACAAAGAGTCTCTGGCTAAGTCGACAGTCGTTCTCTCGGTGCACATGTACTCTACCCCTTATAATCATCGCCATGCCGATATGGTTAAGGACGATAAACAGAGGATCTCCGTCCAATCGCAGACTGTCACAGAACAACAGGTTAGACGACCTTGGCTGACCTTCTCGGTGTGCGTCTGTGCGTAAAGTGTGTGTTGTGTTTATATCCTTGTTTATGACTAGGTCTGTGTGCTAGGTATGTGTGCTACAAGATATTTATATAGATTTGATTGATATAAGTCACGTCTCGATATGCAGTTAATATTAAATCCCAGCCCGGCTGTAATTGTCAATCCGATAATTTCACCAGGGCTGAGAGGTAGCGTAGACGCGTAGCTTGTGATATTCTAATGTAGATTGTCTAATGAAGGTTGACACATCGCTTCAAATGAAGTTCATTTAATGAACCTATGTTTTTAGTTTACACCGATATCGTTTGTTCGTGTAATTTTTTTGTTTCTTCTCTAAATAATATGTCTTCCGCGCATACTTTTCTATGTAATATGTTCTTCGGAAACATAAACCAATGCGATATGTTCTATGATATGTCCTTCGTGTTACATACTATGCCGCTAATGTCCTAGGAAATGTATTAACACTTAACGCATTAAGACTCTTAACATTTATGTTATTATAATTGTTATAGAAATATGATTTGCCTATTGTTAATGATCATATTTTCCTTTATTATAACATATGCCCATGATCTGATATAATTTCAAAGTATTTATATTACATAATAGTATTATATATTTATTATTTATTTATATATACATATATATATACTTTTCACATCATAATATAAATTCCTTAAATTAATGAATAAAACGTATATAATATATGATATAGGCTTAACCTCGAATACATAGCCATTGGTATGTAATATCCATGTGTGTGTGTTTGCAGACGATATCGCTACAGCTAGGAGCAGAACGTGCGGCCGTCAATGAGGTACAACTCGTCACCTTGACCTCTCTACAGGACTCTCTGATGACCTTCAGATTAGGCTTTCAACGAGTGTACACCGGTTAGATGCTGCTTGTGTGGGTATGCGTGTGGATATGTGTGTGGGTATGTGTGTGGGTATGCGTGTGGGTGTGTGTGTGGGTATGTGTGTTTCATTCACATACTTACCGATTGTTTTGCAATCATGTTATTAATGTTATGGAGACTGCATCGAATGGAATGTCGACTCGCTTGATCGTAATATTCACATTACATAATACTTGATTTACCAAATGACCTAATGTTACATCACTGCCGCTGCTGTAATGAGTTTCCTCTCACTATTAACTCCACCCCCTCCCTTCCCCCTCTCACTATTAACTCCGCCTCCTCCCCTCCCCCTCTCACTATTAACTCCGCCTCCTCCCCTCCCCCTCTCACTATTAACTCCGCCTCCTCCCCTCCCCCTCTCACTATTAACTCCGCCCCCTCATCTCCCCCTCTCACTATTAACTCCGCCCCCTCACCTCCCCCTCTCACTATTAACTCCGCCCCTCCCCTCCCCCTCTCACTACCAGTCACTATAAAATCCGCCCCCTCCCCTTCCCCTCTCACTATCAGTCACTATTAACTCCGCTACTTCCCCTCCCCCTCTCACTATTAACTCCACCTCCTCCCCGCCCCCCTCTCACTATTAACTCCGCCCCCTCCCCTCCCCCTCTCACTATTAACTCCGCCTCCTCCCCGCCCCCTCTCAGCACCGTTATCGTACTACTCTACTGCTAACGATGTGAAGTCTGCACTGGACTCTTTGCCCACCATTGCTCCGGACACTGTCCAAGTGGTCAAGAACTCTACGGGCGGTTTTTCCTATACCGTGACCTTCAACTCAGATAGAGGTCAACTTTACAAATATACTTTCTCATATTTATGAAGAATTCGTTTAAACTATTTCTACGTAATATTTGTGTATCAGTTGCTGTGATAAATATCTCTCCTAGATACTCTTCTAGTAGTTTAACAATTATTTAGTAAGGACACATGAGAAGGAGATTATGTTTGAATGAACTTGGTTCATTTTATATCACATTATCTAGAAATATTTTTTTAATCAAATTTTAAATACTTACATTAATAATATATATATATATATATATATATATATATATATATATATATATATATATATATATATAATATATACATATTTGATAAATGCTATGACTGATACTATAATAATACTAGTAATAATAATAATAACAATTAATAGTTTTTTTGTGTAGTTTATAATATATATGAATACAAATATTAGGGTTATTATTTATTTTAAAGGGCTTCAAAATAACACTGATCTTTTCTATTATTGTCCTTGCCTGATGTAAAATAATGATATTATAATACTAACCTAACATAGAACAATGTATTATACATTCCTCTAGTGTTTAAACTTTACGATATCGCACATTTACCTCGACTGCTTCGACTCTCTTTCAGGTGACCTCCAAGCTTTGGCTGTTCTCACCGAACTGACCTCTCCCGTTCAGATTAACTCTACGATCGTTGAACTAGTGAAGGGAGTGCCCTCTATGAATAGCGTGTACGTACAACATATGGGCGTTACATCCGCCCCCATACCCAGAAACCCCACTGTACTACAGGTCTGTATAACATCGCATATGTATTGAAATCAACATATGAATATATATGAATGAATGAATGAAATCAGTTTATAGACACGTGTCTAAGGAGGATCGTTGAAAGCTATAGGTAGCTTTATTAAATCGATACCTCCATAGTATATGAATATAATAGCTATAGATATATATATATATATATATATATAATTGTAAAACAATTGTGTGTCGAACATAAATAGTTGATACACGCGTACCCCTCAAGAAGTATAGACTCGTATGCGTTATAAATAACTGCGAGGGGCCCGGTTTAATACGGCACAAACAGTAAACAAATATATACTATGTTTTACCGCGTCATTTATTAAGTTATCGATATACGTCACGATATAAGACATTATATGAATCATGATTTACGTTATTATATGTGTTATGATATATGTTATGATAGTATCATTTATAATATTAGTTATACTATATAAGCAGTACTTTCATACACTACTATTGACCTGTAATTCTCGTGAACAGATACAAGATGCCCTGAGCGGTATTTACAGTGTCCAGTGTGCCCTGGAGATGACCAGTCCGAGGGGATATTACTATAAACAGGTTACAACTATTACTGTTATCATTGTTATCATTATTATTATTGATTGATTTTCTATTTAAGCGAATATAAAGGAGAACTATTTGCTTACGATAGTGTACGCTATCGAAATAAACTAAGAATAATGCGAAATTAAAAAATATAGGATTATTATTATGATTATTAATCTATATGAATACGATTGTTACATACGCGTTCACCTTTACGCCAGGATTACGAGAATGACACGGACAGAGGAAATGGAGAGAGAGTGTACATCGATAAACCTTTCTGTGGCAAGTACTGCGTTAAGAATCCAACCCACATTTATCACCATTCTTCCGCGTTCATTAATCTCAATCAAAATCCCATTGTTAGTAACTCGTTAAATATGATGCAATTATATTAGATAAATAGATACTTCATAGATATTAAATGTTACCAGTCTCATTCAAACAATTTACAATAATGTTAACTAATTATTCCACGTTTTAGAGAAGCCTATTTATTATTGAATAGTTAAATGTGATAATGTTTCTGCATACGTACACACACACACACGTACACACACACACGTACACACACGCGCGTGTACCGATACATCGATGAGTGCACGCGTACCTATATATTACCGACCCCCCCCCTCCCCCCGTAGATGTGTTTCGCTTACAAGGGAGCGCTGCAGACTAAACTACTCGTGAGTTTCCACTATTCACCTGACAGCATTCACTGGAGATATATCTACCCCGCGGATATGAATGCCAGCGATACAAAGTAAGCCACCCCCCTCGCTATCTCTGTCCACCCTCGCTATCTCTGTCCACCCTCGCTATCTCTGTCCACCCCCGCTATCCCTGCCCACCCCGCTATTTCTGTCCACCCCGCTATTTCTGTACACCCTCGCTATCTCTGTCCACCCCTCTGGTTGAAGAGTTGTTAACGATCGCTGTCTATTGATGTCGGAGGATGAGGAGGAGGAGGCAATACAAATAATAATACATATTATATATTTCGACTATATATTTGCTTAAATAAATTATCAATCGATAATAATAAAATAGTAAATAATAACACCAATCAATAAAAAACGCTGAGAAAATCCGTAAAACAATCGCATACGATTAGATTAATAAATATCATTACCTTACCTTACCTTACCAGGTCGAGCTTGTTCGTTTACAACACGTTCTTTCCATTTATCCCTTTCTTTCCATTTATCCCTTTCTTTCATCGCAGCTGGTAATTCCTCGGTTCTACATCCAGTATCTTTCACCAGTTGATCGATATATGTTAATATCATTACCGACCCCTAAAGGTCGTCGCGCCCATCTTTATATCGTAGACGTAACTTCATCTGCCCACCAGGTGGAAGCACGGATGTTGGAACATGCACACGTTGGTCACAGCTCAGATGTCGGGTAGTTCCGCTCCGGTGCTTCGATACGTCGGGCTCTACAGAACGTTTGCTACCCTGCCCCTGTACATCGATAACGTCTACTTCGGCTCCACCCCCGTCACCACCGATACAGGTTAGCGAGCGCTTCTATAGTTTATGGTGACTCATTTCGGTATTGATTTTAAATAATTCTGTTTTTATTGCGTGATTTTAGATAATAATAATCTAAGACCTTATAATACTTGACCACTCGATATTGCACGTAGATTATTCATCTTATCGACATTTGAAATCGCGTATAACTTTGCGAAACGATTGCGTTTAGACTTCGCCGACCTAAGAAGACTCTCGCCCCTTCAGTGGAGTATCTCCTCGGTTACCGTGGACAGCGTAACCAATGTAAACAACTCTACTATCGGTGCCACTATCACTCTGGCTCCCATCGATTGCGCCAGTAACTTCTCCCTCTACGCAGTGTCCTACCCGCATGTTAATAGCTATCTATAAATACTGCGCTTTATTATCCATCTACATCTATATCGTATATTAATATTCATCTATATCTATATCTCATGTTTATGTCCATCTATATCGCATGTTCATGTCCATCTATTTATATCTATCGCACATTCTAGATTATATTACAATTATGTCCTAAAGTGTTATTTTGAAATTCTAATATTATTTATATTCTACTATTACGTTTTATTAAATGATTTATTGTTATTATACATTTATTAATATTTACTATATAACAGATTCGATTAAAGCATTAATATAAACGCAAAATTACGTTACTCTCATTGTATATATTTAATTAAATAATTCTGCTATTATATTTACATATATATATATTCACACATTCATATATTCTAGAATGACATTGTTGCGTCCTTCACTCAAATAAGGGCGGCATCCTATCCCGTTCAAGGACATTTCAATGCGAAGTTTAACAATACCACAGTGAAAGGTATAACACCAATGATTATAGATTATAGTATTATAATAAATAGCCGCCGCCGTCACAGCTACTACTATAGTAATTCCTATAGGAATAATGACTACATTATGTAATCGTTTATTGTTTACAAATAAATCAATAATTACAATGGTAGTGAATATAATTGATGACATTTTTTAATAAAGGATATTTAAAAAAATTTATCATTATATTTTGTTTGTGTATATATATAATTATATATATATATATATATATATATATATATATATATATATATATATATATGAGTTCTTCTGTTCAGTATAGTTTCCTTATTTGGTTATTTTTGATGTTCGGCTTATCATTTAGTATCATAATTTAAATTATTTTAATAATTCTCATTTAATTTATTTTTATATTCTATTTTATAATTTATTTAATTATTAAATGATGATTTAATCAATAACGAGTTGACAAATATAACTATTTTATAATATATATATATTTATATTCAAAAATATTCCTATTCCATTATATTTATATAGCTTTTATTAAATTTTCTGATTTCTGTCAACAAATTAAATTAAGGGTAATTGTCTGCAGAAATGCTTCTACAATTAGCCAAGTACTTATACCTAAATCTCATAATAAGAATAGTAATAATATATATATATATATATATATATATATATATATATATATATATAAATATAACTTATGTAAAGGTTCACTTAATTCACTTTCACTACATGTTCGTTATGATTGACAGATATCTCGATCGGAAGCACCTCCGCCGAACTCACTCAGATATTCTCAGAATTTGGGCTCCTCTATGTAGAAAGAACTGGAACGTGCGCTAATTTCCACTTTGATGTGGAATGGAGGAACGACGGAGGAGAACAGTCTATGCTTGAAGTAAGTCACACACACTAGTGTGTTGTGTAGTCGTGTGTAGTCATGCGTAGTCATGTATGATGTAATCATTTGTTTGTTATCATATTTATATATTATAATCAATTGCTTTTGAAATAATTTGTATGTGCTAGTCATTTATTTATTAAAATTGCGTCCTTGAAATAGTGTTCTTTTTATTAATCAATAGTTTGTAAACATTTACTTCTGTAATAAGTATTTTTAAATATTTTTAATTTGTATTGTGCGATATTTTTCTGGTCTAATAATATATGCTATTAGAAGTATGATATAATAATTTCCATTTTAAAATAATCAATCAATTATTATTATATAATAACTACTAACTATTGTTATCGATAATGTCACATTTACACCCTCACTCACACCCTCACTCACACCCTCACTAACACACTCACTCACACCCTCACTCACACACTCACTCACACCCTCACTCACACCCTCACTCACACCCTCACTCACACCCTCACTAACACCCTCACTCACAATTACCTATGTACCAGTTGGACGTGACCAATGTTACCGGAATGAATGTAAACATGACAATAGCCAAGATTACCTTTGGTGGAGCTTTCTTTTCGCCCATCCCCGGAGAATTCCTCTCCACGTTTGAAACACAATCCCAGGTTATCTACACTTCATATGGGTAATCGACCACTTATGAACTTTCTCTTTAAATACCTATTATAAATATAATAATTATTATCAAAATGATTATAATTATAGTTATAGATGATTTTTAATAACAAATTTATATGAAATTATTATTATCTATTAAAGTTACATTATTAAGAAATCAACGAACCTATTCAATGTAAATATATATTATAAAGCTGTTTACTTTTCAGGTGGTTGTGAGAATAAACAATATCCCTTCGTTGTGTGTGAACAGCTCTTGTCAGTATTCGTGGAATGACAATCTTACTCCTGAAATTACTGCAATTACTCCCAATACTGGTAGGGTACAATCTCTCTCACTCTCTATATCACTCTATCTCTCACTATCTCTCTCACTCTCTCTCTCATTCAAGTTTTACTTTTAAATCTTCATTTCACTAATTTCAGTTTTAATATTAATAATCCTTCATAATTCATAATAAGAATTATAAGTAGATTACTTCCGTTCACTTGACTACTGCTACAGTACTATTAGCAACACCACTCTGGTCAGTATTAACCATCACTACATACCCCACACAGGTTCATCCTATCTGAACACTGTACTACAAATCACTGGCACTGGCTTTGGCAGTACTACATCCAACAATACCGTAGTGTCTATTGGCAATACTGTCTGTGGTATTGTCAGTCTTACAGATACTCTTATCAGGTAACTTAGTAGTAGTAGTAGTGGTAGTAGTAGTAGTAGTAGTAGTAGTAGTAGTAGTAGTAGTAGTAGTAGTAGTAGTAGTAGTAGTAGCAGTAACAGTAGCAGCAGTAGTAGTAGCAGTAGTAGTAGTAGTAGTAGTAGTAGTAGTAGTAGTAGTAGTAGTAGTAGTAGTAGTAGTAGTAGTAGTAGTAGTAGTAGTAGTAGTAGTAGTAGTAGTAGTAGTAGTAGTAGTAGTAGTAGTAGTAGTAGTAGTAGTAGTAGTAGTAGTAGTAGTAGTAGTAGTAGTAGTAGTAGTAGTAGTAGTAGTAGTAGTAGTAGTAGTAGTAGTAGTAGTAGTAGTAGTAGTAGTAGTAGTAGTAGTAGTAGTAGTAGTAGTAGTAGCAGTAACAGTAGCAGCAGTAGTAGTAGCAGCAGCAGTAGTAGTAGTAGTAGTAGTAGTAGTAGTAGTAGTAGTAGTAGTAGTAGCAGTAGCAGTAGCAGCAGCAGTAGCAGTAGTAGTAGTAGTAGTAGTAGTAGTAGTAGCAGTAGCAGTAGCAGTAGCAGTAGCAGCAGCAGTAGTAGTAGTAGTAGTAGTAGTAGTAGTAGTAGTAGTAGTAGTAGTAGTAGCAATAGCAGTAGCAGTAGTAACCACCAATATTTACAACATTTAGTTGCGAGATTGGTAACGGATCATCTGGAGAGTATGAAGTTCAAGTAAACATCGCCACATCGGGACGTGCTAAACACGTACCGTCTAGTCATCAGTTTACTTACCTCTATCAACTAGTCGATGTGCAGCCCAATACTGGAAGTTTTGGAGGTACGCGCACATTTCTATCACTAATAATCACTTATATAATACATAATAATATATATATGTATAATAACAACATATGTAGTATATTTATTACAATGAATTACACTTGCCATGGACCTAGTATTAAACAATACTATAGTTAAGTAATACTATAGTTTAGCTCGAGTTCAAGTCTGATCACAACATAGTCTGATTATGTATATTACTATTATATTATTTCTTATTTTATTAATTACTGCCGGTGTTTATATAATTAACATTTTTTAATATCTATATTAATTAATATGCAAGAATTATATTACTCTTATATTACTATTATATTACTATTACTATTACTAGTGTACTTATTAGCTTCATCAGTGATTCACACCCACACTACACTTGTCATACTCTGTAACATTGATACACCTATTGACCTCTCCTCCTGTTGACCTCGCCTCCTCTTGACCTCATCTCCTATTGACCTCTCGATCAACTCAACACAGGTGGAACACTACTGAAGATCGGTGGTGCTGGCTTCACAGTGAACTGTAGCATAGCGATTGCTGGTGCAGACTGTTCTATTAGCTCCGTTACCTACAATCAGATATATTGCGTAACTTCACCCTCGGTACGTATGTCTTACATAGTTATCGTACTTATTAATAGTATTCCATTTTAGGATTTTAATTCACGTAAGATTACTTTTTTATTATCTAATACTAATAATTAATTTTTGATTTCATATTATCTAGTGATTTTATTTATACTTTTATATATATAATCATTAATATATGTATAATGCACAGGTTGATGCAGTAGCACAAAGTATAGTAATATCAGATGGAATACGAGCTGATGTCACCCTGCTGAATGCCTTCACATATTCCGCAGCTGTCACTGCAATCTGTACCCAGATCTCAATGCATACAGTCTCCGTGTCAGGTTGGTGTACTTAATACCACGAGATGTACTTACTATCTTCACTTTGTTCCCCACTCCCTACCGCTATCTTCAACTGGTATCCTCTCTGAGGGTAGTAACTAGTCACACCAATTACTGTTGACACCTTATCATCGTATTCCCTATTGTTATTTATTTGTACCCTTCATTCACCTATTTATAACTGTTTACCCCTAACTGTTTACTTCTATAGAGGTACTATAGTACTATTCCTAATTCTACAATGGTACTTCCTTATCCCTCATTCTTGATCCCTTCCTTCTTCTATCCCCTAATTTACCCCCAACAACTACTAGCATCGATGTTCCCACCCCTGTTCACTACTCCTACCCTCCTCTAGGCGACGTAGTAGAGATTACGGGAACCTCCTTTGATCTGACGGCAACGTCTGCGATAAGCCTTACTGTAGGTGGCGCCACAGGTACCGTGATTAACTCTACGGCCACTTCTGTCGTTGTCAGACTACCAGGTCTAGATCCGGGGTCCTACCCCCTACGACTGTCGTTTGGAACGATGGGATACGCAGACCTCAGGTAAGTCGCAGATCTGGCACTACTATCGTTATAATCAGTGCATCTATTATTACGATATTAATTATATGATATGTTAGTTATAAATTTTAATTTAATTTTCAAAACTTATATCAGGTTCAAAATTTGTTCATGCATTCAAAAACCTACACATTACCATTTCTACTCTTGATATATTGTAAACTCAACAACTTTGATTGACTACTAGTTATTATTTGTTATTAAATTATATTATGATTACTACTCCCTGACTCACTAACTGACTGACTGACGTAATAACAGACTTTCTAACATACTCACTGACTTACTCACTGACTTAGTGATATATAGATATTATGAATAGCCCTAACCGATCACTATTCAATGACGACCTCACATCTGACACTAGCTACATTCCCTCACATCTAACACTAGCTACATTCCCTCACATCTAACGCTAGCTACATTCCCTCAGTACGAACAACATCAACAACATTGTCTACGTGCTTAGCGTTACCAGCTTCTTTCCCATCGTTGTCTCGAAGATGGTTAATATCGCAGCATCTTATCATGCACTTCTTGCATCTTAACACGCATCTTCTATAAACAATACCACCATTATTGTCGTGCAGTTTTATTTCTGTGATTGCTATTTAAATTTAATCGTAAGCATATGGTATTGACGTAAACATATTAAATCTATGACTCATCATGACTAGAATAAATCATGCATAATACGCTAAATAATAATAACTAATTAACTAATTATTGAATAATAATTAGCTCATCTAATAATACTGATACTAGTAAGCATAACTCTACTCCCTAATTCAACACAGGGTGGTGACACACTCTACATAGACGGGGTTGGCTTTCCGAACAGCACGAGTGGGGTTGAGGTAAAGGTGAACACCCTCAGCTGTCCTCTGACCGCTATTAACCCCACTAGGATATCTTGTACTATTCCCGATACCAGTAAATCTCATACGATCACCAATATGGGCAACAGTGCAGGTTATCATTAGTGATTATCTCTTTCTCTCTTTATCTTTCTCTCTCTCTCACTCTATCTTTCTCTAATGTTTCAATTCTGTACAATAATCTTATCGTTGTTTTATTAAATTTTAGAAATTAATTTATTATATTATAAATAACAAATTTCAAATAATAATGATTATGATTATCATCCTCTACGTCCTCCCTTCGTCCCCATTTCAACCCCCCACCCCTCTCCCCCCTTATAGACTACGGCGAGGGTTACGCGTGGACACAGCCCTACCTTACCGTACAGACAGGTGACGAGGTACATTGGTCGTGGAACACCCCTGTTGAAGGTTGTCGATACGCCGTACATCAGACTTCCACAGCTCTCACCAATGAGGCTCTTACCTCAGGCTTTAGCAGCGGTGCCAATTCCCCTAGTGGATCTTTCAGGTACTACCACTACTACCTGTATAATGTATTATGATTATACCATAATTATATTTTTTATTTTATTATTACACAATACTGATAATTAATATATTATTATAATACTAATACTTTTATACTTAATATATTATTACCGACATCAGGTTTCGTTTCAATCTCGTCGGCACATACTACTATACATCTGGCCCAGTCGATGAAAATGGTCTGATTGTGATGAGAGGTCGTATAGAGGTTGTGACCTCTACCACTGCTGTCTACAGTTTCCCCATCTCTGTGAAAGTGAACGGCCACTCTGCCACTTATGCCATTGTCTCAGGTTTGTTGTTCTAACACCTTTAGTTGTCATACACACATACACACATACACACTCACACACACACTTAGTCACCAATAGTCAATCACTATCCACTAACCTATCTCGTAGTATCGACTTTGTTTTACTTGCCATTTCTTTTAAATACTAAATTTGCTAATATTATCAGTTTACCATGGTGATATATTATTATCTATTACCTGATCCATTATCTATTGATTAATCTAATATCTATCTATCAACTCTTATCAGTATTAGCTTCATTACTATCACAACTAATCATCGCCGCCCTCCGCTCAGTGAACCGTGACAACCTGTACTGTTCTGCTACGAGTGTCGCGACCTTGACCTGTACCCAACAGAATGTGCTCGACGCCGTAGCTCTACTACAATTGTCTTTCTCCGACTGCCAGACTCCGACCGTCACTAGCATCTCACCCCTGGACGCCTACAGTAACTCCCTCATCACTATAGTCGGTACTAACTTCGGGTTAGTCCATTACCCTCTCCGGGGGGTGTAATATCAGTATAACCATAGTTCTCTATGAAGCCGTCGTTACCCTAATGCATTGCCGTCCCTAGGACCGACCCCTGTTTGAACGAGGTCACTATAGGTGGAGCCACCTGTACGATTATCTCTGGTACACGAATCGAGATCGTCTGTCGGCTGATGCCGGGCTCTTCTGTTCTGTACGCGGTGGCTAATGAGGTCAAGGTCATGGTTAGAGGTCAAGGTCACGCTAATCACTTCATCGGTACCGAACTCGAACGGAGGTTAGTCGAGTGTTAGGTAATAATGTTATGATGGAATGATGAATGATTATAGTCTGCTTATTTTCTTACTTCTAATAGGGGAATCGAAGACATATCATATGAGAAATAAATTTATTTCCAGAGTAATATAATAAATACCATTTACTAAATAAGTTTACTAAATTATAAATTTATATAAAAATAATTTTAATTATCTTAAATATAACTCTAAAATAATAATTATATATCTTTCTAATTGTTTTCAATAACAGTTACTTTCATACGCGAATTCATTACATTTCTATATAACTTCATACCACCTATGTTATACTAGCTATACCTAACTGTGTGCGTGTGTTACAGTACGTCTGAGTTAAACCCCTATTATCACCGTGTTTAGATTCATCGCAAGACCTTACGTGAACATAACGAGCCCCGTCTCTGGTTCCCTGAATGGGGGTAACCTGTTATACATACGAGGTGATGGCTTCAAGGATTCAGGCGTCACCTCTGTTTCTGTAAGTATGCCTTCTGTGTGTGTGTGTGTTATAGATTGATAGATAAATATAGTTTATTGGAATAGTTTAATTTCATTCTTTTTTCCTTTAGTATTATTTTTCTAGTTTTCTTTCTTTGTTGGCTTAAAAATAAGACCTTGGTGTCTTTGTTGCAAGCTATATAAGCTTATTATTTTGTAATGAAATATTCTTATCCATAACATAGTACGACGACGTCATATGTTATTGTTAATTAACGACGTCAATACAACTTTGGGGATGCACATATTTGTTTGTTTATCAGGCTAGGGTTTGAATGGGAACAAATTTAAATTTATAAAAAAATTAATATTCTAATGAAATGTATTATATATAAGAAATAACATGTTTTCTATAATATACACAATATAAGTACCATTGTAGTATTAACTGCGGCCCTTTATGTCTATAATCAATCTATGATATGGGATGTTACAATAGAATCCTACTCTTAACATACACCACCCCTCTGTCTGTGAAGAGTGTAGTTAGTTAGACCATTGTGAAGTGAAGACTAATCTACTTACAGATAGTAAAGTAACATTATTTATTATTATTAATATGCATATATATATATTAATAATTACACTTATTTATAAGTATAATTAAAGCGATCTAATCGAGCATACGTAAGCATGTGATGTTTCAGCAACCCACTCCCTCTACTCCCCCCTCGCCACCTCACAGGTTAGCATACAATCTATTGAATGCGTGGTGAAGTCCCATACGAACACTCTGATCACCTGTGAAACCGGAGTGTCTCTATCACAGCTGACTAACAACATCACAGGTTCATCTCCTCCTCATAATAGTAGTAGTACAGACCTAGGACTGGACACGTCTACTGTGATACATTCCTTTACCTCTCATTGTGCATCGTGGTCTATGGGTACACATTGAACTTGATACAACCATCACTGCATAAACTCTTTTTTAAACCAATGATTTCAATATGATTATATTCAATAATAATATTAATATTTATTAGAAGAATTTTTAATAATACCTATTAGAAAATGTTGTGTTTGTTTTCTGTTTATTTTTATTATATAATTCATAATATGATTTTGCACACATTTTATTTGAAAATTCGATATAAAGCAAATAGATAAAATCATTCAAATTGAATGTATAAATAAATGTATAGTTATAATGAGAATATTTCACAAGCCGAGTCTAATTCTCTGTGTTCTCTTTCAGTGGTGGTCACTAAAGCCACTGGTCAAATGCTCGTGGATTGCCTTACGGATTGCTCCTATGAATACGCAGACTCTCGAACACATAGCCTAGTGTCTGTGTACCCTACGAGTGTGTCATCTCAGCACAACACTATGAATGTCTCCTACACTAATATCATACGTTTGTACTATATAACATCTCTCTTTCTCTATCTCTCTCTCTCTCACTCCCTCTCTCTCTCTCTTTCTCTCTCTCTTTCTCTCTCTCTCTCACTCTCTCTCTCACATCTCTCTCTCTCTCTCTCTCTCTCTCTCTCTATCTCTCTCTCTGTATATATCTCACTCTCTCTCTCTATCTCTCTCACTCTCTCTGTCTCTCATTTGATACTCGACTATTACTAATTGTAAACGTTATCATCACCGATATAATGATATATACATACATCTGTAGAGAATGTGAATGATGTTGAAGTGTTGATAGGAGGGGAAAACTGTCCTATTCAAAACATGGCTGACGGCACCATTACGTGTGACGTCACTCAAATCTCGGCTGGAAATAATCGTCAGGTTACGTTATATGTTGTATCTCGCATATTACCGCTATATCTCAACTGATCTCACTATATCTCACCTAATCTCGTTATATCTCGATTAATCTCTATATCTCATATAGTCATATTCTATCTTATTTAGTCCCACTTAATATCATTCTATCTCACTTAATCACATAACTTATCTTAATACAATGTCATCATCTATCACTACTATACAACATCACATCATTCATACACATACACTCTATTCAATACACATGCATTAATGCATGTAACAATCGTGTAACAGGTTGTAATCAGGGTCGTAGGTCAAGGTGTAAGTAATGCTGCTTCTGTTCCCGTTCAGTCTATGATCAGTGTAATATCGCCACTGTCTGGCAGCACTAGAGGAGGAACTAATCTCATTGTCACCGGGTATGGATTCGGCGCAGGTTTAAACTCCATTCTATCCTATATTCTCTTTATATTACCTCATCTCACTATCATCATAGACGTTAGAATTTGGTAGACTGGCTATCGGCATTAATTGTCGTCACATTTAATATCATTGTATTACATATATTTATTTGTATCTATTTCAGTGATAATCAATTAATTTGCATTGTCAATAATATATCAATGTATCAACAATGGCTGATTTTCATTAAATTGATGAGCAAATTATAACTCGAATACCAGTAGTATAATCTACCTAATTCTAATGTGATGTTCTTTAATCTACGATCCACTAATGTATCACTACATACACTATTCACTCTCCATAGATTCCAGTGTAACGCTAGGCACATCAGCCTGCTCCGGGGTCAACGTAACCGACAGTCTCCGTTTGACCTGCACGACCTCTGCCGCAACTAGCCTCTCCACTAGCAGCGTTAACGTGTACGTCGTGTCTGCCGGAGTTACCAGTAGTGTCGCCACCTATACTTACGACGCAGCGCTTACGCCCATTCTCGGGGGGCTCTCTCCGACTAGTGGTTCGTTTACTTCACTTAGCGTTACGGTATCACTGCTATCTTGTATTATTGTAGTCATTATTCTAATTTTTGAATTTTAATGATAATAGGTAATGATATATTTGATTTACATATTAGTTTAATATATATATATATTTATATATATTAGTAACTTTGTGAATAGAATTGTAATGGTATTTAATTTTTATTATTCTTAATTTTCTACATATACATACATATATACACAGGGGTAACTGGAATAAGTTTAACATTGACTGGATCAGGTTTTGGAACGGACACCAGCGCGCTAACCGTTAAATTGGGGACTTCCACGTGCTCCAGTACTGCATTGACCGATACACAGGTACTTCCCTTCTACTTTGATTGACACCTGTCAATCATTCACCGTAACCCCATTACCTCTATTTAACTCTATTTGTGTAATTAATATCGATTTCATTTCTACGCAATCATATTATTACACTCAATTTTAATGAATTATCTAGATAATTACCCAATTATAACAATTATAACCAATTATATACCCAAAATATGTCATCATTGCATTATTGCATCATTGCATTATTGCATAATTGCATTATTGCATCATTATGTTCTAAAGGTGAGATCACACTCGTGAATGTGCTCATTATAATAGTGGATGTTATAGATGAACATATCAAATGTTTGTGATTAATGGTGAGGGCACTTTATAACCGTAAGTGAGGCCTCCCCAACTTCATATAACCTCTTCATTATTGTTATACAATAGTAACCTTATAGTAACTTGATAGTAACCTTATAGTAACCTGATAGTAACCTACTAGTAACTTGATAGTAACTTGATAATAACTTGATAATAACTTGATAATAACCTAATATTAACCTGATAGTAACCTAATTATAACCTGATAATAACCTAATAATAACTTGATAGTAACCTAATTGTAACCTGATAATAACCTAATAATAACTTGATAGTAACCTAATTGTAACCTGATAATAACCTAATAATAACCTGATAATAACCTAATAATAACTTGATAATAACCTAATAATAACTTGATAGTGACCTAATTGTAACCTGATAATAACCTAATAATAACCTGATAATAACCTAATAATAACTTGATAATAACCTAATAATAACTTGATAGTGACCTAATTGTAACCTGATAATAACCTAATAATAACTTGATAGTAACCTAATTGTAACCTGATAATAACCTAATAATAACTTGATAGTAACCTAATTGTAACCTGATAATAACCTAATAATAACCTGATAATAACCTAATAATAACTTGATAATAACCTAATAATAACTTGATAGTGACCTAATTGTAACCTGATAATAACCTAATAATAACCTGATAATAACCTAATAATAACTTGATAGTAACCTAATAATAACCTAATAATAACCTGATAGTAACCTAATAATAACCTGATAGTGACCTCCTAGTAACCTAATTGTAACCTAATAATAACCTGATAGTAACCTGATTGTAACCTGATTGTAACCTGATAGTAACCTCCACACGATATTCCTAAGATAACCTGCACAACCAATGACTATCTACTGGGTCCTGCTGCGGTCACAGTTCACGTGGATAACAAGGGTTACGCGAGTAGCTCATCTCCACTGACCTTCACATACGCCCTGTCCTTGACATCACTGTCTTCCGTTTCTGGTGAGAACCATATTAGGGCATACGATTGTAGCCTTTGCTATGTATTAATGCTTCTGTAACTTAAACTTTGATTAACTATTGTTTTCTAAATAATTATCTACTTGTTAACGGTATATACTTGTAGTGATATGTATTTATATGTGGGTTTAGGCACATATTTCAGTGTATAAAGGCATAGGTATTAAAATGGTAAAAATAAAAGAATACCTAAAAGACAATACAAATTAGGAAACTTGGTAATCACAATTTTATGTAAATCATGTTCATTTTCATTAAGAGTAAACAAAATGCATCGTTACGCAGCCAATACTTACTATAATTATTGCTATTTATCATCGTTGTCACGGTAACCTCATAACTACTATCGCCGCCTACAGGAAGTCTAGGAGGTAATCAAGTTCTTACCATCGCTGGCAGCGGATTCAGTACCCTGCAAACTCCTCAAGTTTCCATGTGTAACAAAGCCTGCACCAACGTGAACATCACTTCATCTACAGCTCTGAGTTGTTCAACACCCGCATTTAATGGTAGTTTGCTATCTATGACCTCTAAATGACCTCTCCTCTCTCTCTCTCCTCTCTCCATCTCATACTACACACTACACACACGCATGCATATGTATTACTCTCAATGGTATATAGCACACTCCAATATACACTAATATATACACACACACTTGCATATACATGCATATATACATATAGTCACATACACTAATATACACATATAATACACACTATACTATCACACCCTCATCTCTCCCGCCCTTACCCCAGATTTGAGCGCCGACCAGACCTGTGACGTCATAGTAACCTACCCCAGTGAAGCGGCCACTTTAGCCCAGTCCTACAGCTACCTGGTCGCCAACACGCCCCTTATTAACTCTGTCGCCCCCACTAGGGGTGGTACCGCCGGTGGAACCCCCATCACCGTCACCGGATCTAACTTCGGGTACGTAGATTTCATTGAGGACATGCATTAGAGTGAGGACACGCATTAGCGATGTATTAACATACTGGAATATATGTACCCATCTAACAGTAAGAGCAGCATAATAACAGCATAACAGCATGACAAATTAATAGCAGCATAATATACATTTAATAGCAGCATAATGGCAGCATAATAGCACAATGTAAATATTTGAGGCTCTAGCATATGCTGTTATGCTGCTATTATGCTGCTCTTACTGTTTGCTGGGTATGCATACGATAAAGAAGATAACATCATTTACAAGATATCATATTATATATATATATTATGTTTATGCTTGGTAGTAGATATATCGTATATTAGAAATCACATCAATTATGTGATCAATGAATGACAGAGAGTAAAGCTTTTCTGTACTGTTTACCTCATGTAACTTTTCATCAGTTCAATTCTACACTGCACTTTTTAGTGTTGTATTTATTTAGACACCTATTATTTATTTTAAAATTAGTAACAACTTATTTACTACCGACCCATAATATAATATGTTTAAAATGTAAATATATTCAATGTTATTAACTATTTTGTAATTCAGATTTTTAATTAAATATATCATTGATGATATCTTCATCTTTAAAGTGTTCTCTTTATGACTGCAAATTATAAAGGTCAAATCTATTTATTGAGTTTTTGTCTCGAGCTAAATAAATATTACATATCAACTTGTATGACTACTAGAAGACTAATCTTGTATTATTTTCATTTGTATTCATTAAACATTATTTTAATTATTGGATTAATATATTATGAATCATAATTTATGATTATTATTAATATGTTTATTATTATCATTAACAATATCAGCCTCCATAACCATCACCACCACCACTACCACCACAACCTTAACTAGCACCACCACCAATATCACTGCCATTATTTCAGAACCGATACTAACTCTGTGAGTGTCACTATATCAACTGCCCCGTGTGTGATCACCCTCCTCTCCAATACTGTGATTAACTGTGTAACCGAAGCATCTCGTGTTGGTTCGACCTTGACAAGTGTGAAGGTCAGCGTTGGAGGTCAAGGAGAAGCTCGTCAGGTTTGTGTTGGGCTGTATTATCTACTAGTGTCCTGTTGTACTGGTTCTATTGTTACCATGTCTATAGTATGGGTATATAGGTGTACATGAGTGTTTTCTAAGTAGCTTATATAGATTTATTCATATACACTGTATATGATATTATTGTTTAGTATATATAATCTTACTTTTATTTAACTTTATGAAGTATTTTTGAAATAGATTAATTGTATGATCATTTTAATATTAAAATTACGTACATTTACATTTGTATCCGAAATCTTTGCAAATAAAGCAATTATCCATGTTTACATATATAACTAATATATATATATATATATATAGATAGATAGATATAGATGTATATATGGGTTAAAATATATGAAAAGTGTGATGATATCATCAGTTCTGTACAGCCTACCCATACTACCCTCTGACCCCCTCCTCTCATTTTTACACACAGATAAGTGCGGCGTTCCAATACATTGACGTGTGGTCAAGTAAGTTTACTTGGGGTGGTCAAGAACCTCCTTCAGCCGGTAGTATGGTGGTCATACCTAGTGGTCAGGTGATCCTGCTCGACCAATCAACACCCGTCTTGAAGATGCTTCTTATTAAAGGTTCTACTACCTGACTACTACTACTACCCACACTACTACTACCTGACTACTACTACTACTACTACTACTACTACTACTACTACTACTACTACTACTACTACTACTACTACTACTACTACTACTACTACTACTACTACTACTACCACTTTTTAGTAGGTTTAGATTAGATGTAATTGAAATAAGTGTAAATCTTAACATAACATTAATTCACTAATAATTCTGTAGTCAAAACCTTTGATTATAATTATAATTATAAATTTAAATTATCATTATCCGTCGTTCATTATTTATTGTATTTATTAATTTTATATATTTAATTATTAATGATTAACATTTGCACCAGGCGGATCTCTTATATTTGATGAAGCTGACGTACAATTAAACTCTGAGAATATTCTGATCATGGACCAAGGAGTTTTACAGGTTTTAAGTCTTTTAGATGAAATATTTACTTTGAGTATAATGATGATAGCACATCATGTAAAAGTATTACTACATTACAAGTGAGTTTAAACGTTTGCGAGGCTTTCAATAATGTACAGCTTGTTTACACAGTTAACTCTTTTATTTTTCATAAATAGCGTATGTCATTCCCAACAAGAGTATGACATAACCACAACGTTATCACGATGTTATCACCCCTCACCTCACCACCCCCTCCACCCCCCTGTCTAAGATTGGGACCGAAGCGCAGCCGTTCCAGCACAAGGCTGTCATAGAGATGCACGGTCACGTTCGAAGTAAGGAGATTCCCGTTTACGGAGCTAAGACCCTGGCTCTGCGCGAGGGAACCCTCGATATCCACGGTATACTAGTGTTCCCTTTAACTATCTCAGTTATGATATCAACATATATATATCGGAAATACATTGTTATTTATTAAATAATAGATATATTTATATATATATATATATATATATATATATATATATATATATATATATATATATATATATATATATATATACGTATGCGTATATACAAGTATTATAATATAATAATAATAATTATCTTTTTTCTCCAGTTTATATATATATTTTCTAATTTCTCCTAAGTTGCTTGAAAATACGATGAAATCTTTTCTATAATTATCGCCCGGTATATAATGTTTCACCACCGTGCCACACCTAAAGGTATGTCTGTCGGACAGACTTGGGGTATGCTCACCGTCACAGCTAACATCGGAGATACGACCTTGACCCTAGATCACGTGGTTCAGTGGCCGGTAGGGGGCGTTATCGCCATAGCAACCACAGGAGACAGATCATCTCAATCTCAGAATGAAGTTAGATATCGTCGCTGTAACGTTACGCTTACGAGAGCGTATTCCACGTTCTCTTGCACAATAATGTAGTGGTCCGTTGCTTTATGTAATATTACATTGTTCGAAAGTGAATGTATGTTAAGTTTATGTTTAATTTGAATAATAAAAGATGTATTACGCGTAGAGTTGTATTCATTCGGAACTTGGAAGTTGTAGAGGTGTGATAATATCTGTAGAGGTGTGATAATATCTGTAGAGTCGCGCTATACTTACGCTTACTTATTAACACGACCAGCTTGTGGTTTAGATGGGTTGTATTAACGACCAATTTTATTTATGATTGCTGTTTAAATAAGTCTCAATTATGATTTGAGCTCTAGATATTCTAGCTCTCTTTATTTTCTTGCCTGTTATTACAAGTTAATGTTATAGCTTGATGACCCTGTGATAATCACCTCACTCTCTCCCCTCTCTCTTTCATCTCACCCCTCTCCCCTCTCACCCCACTCTCTCTCCTATCTCACCCCACTCACTCCCCTCTCTCCCTTCTCACCCCACTCTCTCCCCTCTCTCTTTCCTCTCACACCTCTTCCCTCTCACCCCACTCTCTCCCCTCTTACTCCTATCTCACCCTTCTCACCCTTCTTACCCACCTCTCACTATGTAATTGATCACTGATTACAAGTCAACCTTCACTCTACATAATAACATTGTGTATCATCTAACATCAATGCCATTGTTATCTAGGTGAGAACAATTACTGCTGTCAACGGAAACACTGTGACCTTGAATCTTCCTCTGACCTTCAAACACTTGGGTGAAGTCGTTAGTAATTTCTCTCTCTCTTTCTTTCTTTATTTCTCTCCCTTTTCTCTCCTTCTTTCCCTCTCCTTCTTCTCTCTCCCACTCTCTTATTTCAATATCTCTTACTCTATTTCTCTCATTCTGAAGGTGACCTTTGCTAGCGGTGTGACCTTGAACGCACGTGCGGAAGTAGCCCTCCTCAGTAGGAATGTGATCATACGAGGCTCAGATAACCCTGAGTGGCACGATAAGATAGAAGCTTGTCCGGATGGTTTTGATACGGGTAAGTTGCTGTTGCTTTAGTCTGGAATCTATAGATAACATAGAGTAGGTTGTGGTTAATAATGCTTGTATTATAATTAATTATAACTAATAAATGATTTTGATAATATGAATTTATAAAAATAATAATCATATTTTATTAACATGATAAGAATTATTTAAATAATATTTCAATAATCTACAAATAACTATTTATGCTCTACTGAATAATATAATAATACGCCTACAATATTATGATTAGACTCACTTGTATCTCTACCAATCTCTTAGAAAGGTATAATAGATACATACATATATACGATATGTAACATTATAAGAAGCCATCGTATACTGAATTACTATGCGTATTTAAAAATTAAATACTTTAAATTTTATTCTCATCAAATTTATAATGTAGTTAATTTATGTTTATTTTATTCTCCGTCGATATTAGAACCTAAGTTCATATCTCTAATTCATCTTTTTACTAGCAGTGTAATAGTCATTATTATCATCATGATCAATTAAATTATATTCAGTGTATTTCAACAATATATTCCGTCGCAGGTGAGTTTGCCACCCAAACCTGTTTCCAGGGTAGGTTTGGAGATCAGATGGGTTCCGATCAGTTTGGGGCGCAAGTTATGATTCATCCTCCCCGCCCCGACCCTGGTCTTGTCACAGCTAGGTTCAGCAATGTCGAGTTCACTTATTCCGGACAGGTCAGTCACTTTACCACTTCGCTTGGAAAATAATATATGACTACTAAAATATATATATTATAATCTATATTTGTATGAATTGTATTATTTTCTATATTTTATTCCTTTTTTGCATTTACAAATATATATTAGAATTAAAAAAACATACACCTATATACACCTACACCTACACACACCTACACACACCTACACACACCTACAAATGCCTACACACACCTACACACACCTACACACACCTACACACACCCACAGGCATTCCGTATAGGTCGGTACGCCATACACTTCCACTTGAACGGAGACATGTCTGCTAGTTACGTGCGTCGCTGTGCTATCCACAACTCATTCAACCGCGCAGTCAACATTCACTCCACGCACAACCTACGGGTCGAGGAGAACGCCCTCTATAGAGTTATGGGCGGGGCTTTCTTTCTAGAGGACGGAGTGGAGACCGGCAATGTGTTTAGGGGCAACCTCGCTATTATGGTGATCTCGAGCACTAGTCTTCAGGTACTCACCCTACCCCCCACCCTACCCCCACCCTACCCCATCTATTAGTACTCACCCTACCCCATCATGCTCATTAGTCTTCAGGTACTACTACCCCCCATTCCACCCCTTCATCAACTATATTCCCTTAGTTCAGTTTATTTGTTGTTTACTCCAGCTTACCTTTAATAATATTTAGTTCATAGGTGACTCACCCCCTAGTATATAGGTGATTCACCCTCTAGTCTATAGGTGATTCACCCCCTAGTATATAGGTGACTCACCCACTAGTCTATAGGTGACTCACCCACTAGTCTATAGGTGACTCACCCTTAGTTCATAGGTGACTCACCCCCTAGTCTATAGGTGACTCACCCCTTAGTTCATAGGTTAGACTAGCCTACACCCTGTTTGTGTTATTTAGTTTATCAAGTGATGTCCTCTGTATGTTTGGTCTGTATTATGTTTAGAAATAAGCCTACTGCTATTTCATTCAACAATATTATATTGTGTCTTCATATATTCATTATAATATATATATATATATATATATATATATATATACTAATAATGCATATTGATATACTACTACTAATACCTCATCTATACGCCTATACCTATAGAATGACGACATTACTCCCGCTGCTTTCTGGGTAACCAACGGCAACAACACGCTGATAGACAACCATGCAGCGGGTGGCACCCACTTTGGGTTCTGGTACCGCATGCACCATCATCCCGATGGACCTTCCTATGACTCCAGTTATTGTCCTCGAAATGTTGGTTCCCGTCCAAAATAGGCGCATTCTCCAGTCACCACTAAATGTTCCTTTACATTAAACCTATAATAGATGGAATAGATATAATAATATAGTACTACCCCCCCACCCGAATTACTCTATAGTAAATAGAGTACCAACCCCTTTGATATACATTATAGTTGTAGCATCGCGTTATTTACCTTTATATTCCATTGACTATATATGAAACGTTACCATTCGAGTGAGATTATAGGGAAACTAGAGTGTTTCCCGTTTAACTTACTATCGTGAATTACAGTCACCTCTCGGACTATTTCAAAACAATACGGTTCACTCTCAAGGATGGTTTGGGCTGTGGCTATTCCAAGAGTACACTCCCATGGAAAGTAGCGCTTGTGACGCTAAAATCCCAACCCCTGCCAAGTTAGTCTACCACTCATCTCCATTAGCAGCTCGTCGTACTTTTACATTAATATCTTCACTGTTACATCTACAACTTCACTTTACCCGCGACGTATCATACTATTACGTAACATTTCTATGTTTACCCCCCCGCATAGATTTGGTCAATTGATCGCGTGGAATTGCGAGAAGGGCGCCGAATGGGTTAAATCCGGTTCCATCCAGTTTCACGACTTCCTGATGTACAATAACGAAGTTGCCGGTATCGAGATGAAGTTGCTCATTGCTAGCGAGAAGTTTAACTCGATGGGGGCTATGATTGTGAACTCGGTAATCGCTGCCCAACCATTGGTCAGTATGTCAGCCAATAGCTAGTCTTTATCTCGGTATTGTGATATTTTACTTATATTTACTTATTCTACTTATTTCTACTTAAATGTATATATATATATATATATATATATATATATTACTATTTTAGGAGTCATTAAACCACTTTTCATATAAATATATTGTAATGCATTGCTTATATCTACGTATCTATATAGTTTATCGTAATACTCGTTCATCTACTTTAACTCTAATAATATTATTCCGAACAACCTATAAATCTTATCTTATATCGCAATTTTACTTATATCATATTAACGCATACATACACAACACATACACGATGTATAACGACACACCAGTGATGCATGTAACGATCATGTCCCTACAGCTCTCCGGTATACTGGATGGCAAATCGTCTAGCTTCGGTATAGTGCTACCTTACAAATACGGTCTCATAGTAGACGGGGTCACCTTCATTAACTTCAACAACTCCAACACTGTTTGTTACGGGGTCACTACTGTTCAGGTTTGTAGCAACACAATCGTCTACATCATCATCATCATCATCGTCGTCATCATCATCATCATCATCATCACCATCTTCATCATCATAACCATTATCATCATCTTCATCATCATCATCATCATCACCAACATCAACATCATCATCGTTAATATTGTTTTATATTTATTTATCTAAATTATTTAAATCAACATGTTATATTTATTTATTTTCATTTGTTTCATTTTCATCACACACCATTGTTGAGTAATGCAATTTGTGTTATATTTGCACGGTGTATCAAATCAACATCATCATCATAATCTTCACAATCAGTCAACTATTATTATAATATCTGTAGTGTTTGTATACGTGCCCGTTTTATATAACATTCAGTATTCTATTCCGCTAATACATCACTTAACAATTAGTTCCGCGCATCTTCCAACTTAGGATTATATATTCACTGAATAAAGCTAACAGTCGCACACCTAACACTCCCATGCCCTATCTAATGCACATCTCTCACACACACACCTAACTCTCGCACACCTAACACTCCCATGCCCTATCTAATGCACATCTCTCACACACACACCTAACTCTCGCACACCTAACACTGCCATGCCCTATCTAATGCACACACACACACACACACACTGCGCAGGGTTCCACTACGAACTTTAACGGAGGCTACCGGTATCAGATGCTCAGACACACACACCTAACTCTCGCACACCTAACACTGCCATGCCCTATCTAATGCACACACAGGGTTCCACTACGAACTTTAACGGAGGCTACCGGTATCAGATGCTCAGACACACACACCTAACTCTCGCACACCTAACACTCCCATGCCCTATCTAATGCACACACACACACACACCTAACTCTCGCACACCTAACACTCGCATGCCCTATCTAATGCACACGCAGGGTTCCACTACGAACTTTAACGGAGGCTACCGGTATCAGATGCTCAGACACACACACCTAACTCTCGCACACCTAACACTGCCATGCCCTATCTAATGCACACGCAGGGTTCCACTACGAACTTTAACGGAGGCTACCGGTATCAGATGCTCAGACACACACACCTAACTCTCGCACACCTAACACTGCCATGCCCTATCTAATGCACACACAGGGTTCCACTACGAACTTTAACGGAGGCTACCGGTATCAGATGCTCAGACACACACACCTAACTCTCGCACACCTAACACTGCCATGCCCTATCTAATGCACACACACACACACCTAACTCTCGCACACCTAACACTGCCATGCCCTATCTAATGCACACACAGGGTTCCACTACGAACTTTAACGGAGGCTACCGGTATCAGATGCTCAGACACACACACCTAACTCTCGCACACCTAACACTCGCATGCCCTATCTAATGCACACACAGGGTTCCACTACGAACTTTAACGGAGGCTACCGGTATCAGATGCTCAGACACACACACCTAACTCTCGCACACCTAACACTCCCATGCCCTATCTAATGCACACACACACACACACACACGACGCAGGGTTCCACTACGAACTTTAACGGAGGCTACCGGTATCAGATGCTCAGACACACACACCTAACTCTCGCACACCTAACACTGCCATGCCCTATCTAATGCACACACAGGGTTCCACTACGAACTTTAACGGAGGCTACCGGTATCAGATGCTCAGACACACACACCTAACTCTCGCACACCTAACACTCCCATGCCCTATCTAATGCACACACACACACACGACGCAGGGTTCCACTACGAACTTTAACGGAGGCTACCGGTATCAGATGCTCAGACACACACACCTAACTCTCGCACACCTAACACTGCCATGCCCTATCTAATGCACACACAGGGTTCCACTACGAACTTTAACGGAGGCTACCGGTATCAGATGCTCAGACACACACACCTAACTCTCGCACACCTAACACTGCCATGCCCTATCTAATGCACACACAGGGTTCCACTACGAACTTTAACGGAGGCTACCGGTATCAGATGCTCAGACACACACACCTAACTCTCGCACACCTAACACTGCCATGCCCTATCTAATGCACACACACACACACTGCGCAGGGTTCCACTACGAACTTTAACGGAGGCTACCGGTATCAGATGCTCAGACACACACACCTAACTCTCGCACACCTAACACTCCCATGCCCTATCTAATGCACATCTCTCACACACACACCTAACACTCGCACACCTAACACTCCCATGCCCTATCTAATGCACACACAGGGTTCCACTACGAACTTTAACGGAGGCTACCGGTATCAGATGCTCAGACACACACACCTAACTCTCGCACACCTAACACTGCCATGCCCTATCTAATGCACACACAGGGTTCCACTACGAACTTTAACGGAGGCTACCGGTATCAGATGCTCAGACACACACACCTAACTCTCGCACACCTAACACTGCCATGCCCTATCTAATGCACACACAGGGTTCCACTACGAACTTTAACGGAGGCTACCGGTATCAGATGCTCAGACACACACACCTAACTCTCGCACACCTAACACTGCCATGCCCTATCTAATGCACACACACACACACACACACACAGGGTTCCACTACGAACTTTAACGGAGGCTACCGGTATCAGATGCTCAGACACACACACCTAACTCTCGCACACCTAACACTGCCATGCCCTATCTAATGCACACACAGGGTTCCACTACGAACTTTAACGGAGGCTACCGGTATCAGATGCTCAGACACACACACCTAACTCTCGCACACCTAACACTGCCATGCCCTATCTAATGCACACACAGGGTTCCACTACGAACTTTAACGGAGGCTACCGGTATCAGATGCTCAGACACACACACCTAACTCTCGCACACCTAACACTGCCATGCCCTATCTAATGCACACGCAGGGTTCCACTACGAACTTTAACGGAGGCTACCGGTATCAGATGCTCAGACACACACACCTAACTCTCGCACACCTAACACTGCCATGCCCTATCTAATGCACACGCAGGGTTCCACTACGAACTTTAACGGAGGCTACCGGTATCAGATGCTCAGACACACACACCTAACTCTCGCACACCTAACACTGCCATGCCCTATCTAATGCACACACAGGGTTCCACTACGAACTTTAACGGAGGCTACCGGTATCAGATGCTCAGACACACACACCTAACTCTCGCACACCTAACACTGCCATGCCCTATCTAATGCACACACAGGGTTCCACTACGAACTTTAACGGAGGCTACCGGTATCAGATGCTCAGACACACACACCTAACTCTCGCACACCTAACACTGCCATGCCCTATCTAATGCACACACACACACACTGCACAGGGTTCCACTACGAACTTTAACGGAGGCTACCGGTATCAGATGCTCAGACACACACACCTAACTCTCGCACACCTAACACTGCCATGCCCTATCTAATGCACACACAGGGTTCCACTACGAACTTTAACGGAGGCTACCGGTATCAGATGCTCAGACACACACACCTAACTCTCGCACACCTAACACTGCCATGCCCTATCTAATGCACACGCAGGGTTCCACTACGAACTTTAACGGAGGCTACCGGTATCAGATGCTCAGACACACACACCTAACTCTCGCACACCTAACACTGCCATGCCCTATCTAATGCACACACAGGGTTCCACTACGAACTTTAACGGAGGCTACCGGTATCAGATGCTCAGACACACACACCTAACTCTCGCACACCTAACACTGCCATGCCCTATCTAATGCACACGCAGGGTTCCACTACGAACTTTAACGGAGGCTACCGGTATCAGATGCTCAGACACACACACCTAACTCTCGCACACCTAACACTGCCATGCCCTATCTAATGCACACGCAGGGTTCCACTACGAACTTTAACGGAGGCTACCGGTATCAGATGCTCAGACACACACACCTAACTCTCGCACACCTAACACTCCCATGCCCTATCTAATGCACATCTCTCACACACACACCTAACTCTCGCACACCTAACACTCCCATGCCCTATCTAATGCACATCTCTCACACACACACCTAACTCTCGCACACCTAACACTGCCATGCCCTATCTAATGCACACTGCGCAGGGTTCCACTACGAACTTTAACGGAGGCTACCGGTATCAGATGCTCAGACACACACACCTAACTCTCGCACACCTAACACTGCCATGCCCTATCTAATGCACACACACAGGGTTCCACTACGAACTTTAACGGAGGCTACCGGTATCAGATGCTCAGACACACACACCTAACTCTCGCACACCTAACACTGCCATGCCCTATCTAATGCACATCTCTCACACACACACCTAACTCTCGCACACCTAACACTGCCATGCCCTATCTAATGCACACACACAGGGTTCCACTACGAACTTTAACGGAGGCTACCGGTATCAGATGCTCAGACACACACACCTAACTCTCGCACACCTAACACTGCCATGCCCTATCTAATGCACATCTCTCACACACACACCTAACTCTCGCACACCTAACACTGCCATGCCCTATCTAATGCACACACACAGGGTTCCACTACGAACTTTAACGGAGGCTACCGGTATCAGATGCTCAGACACACACACCTAACTCTCGCACACCTAACACTGCCATGCCCTATCTAATGCACACACACAGGGTTCCACTACGAACTTTAACGGAGGCTACCGGTATCAGATGCTCAGACACACACACCTAACTCTCGCACACCTAACACTGCCATGCCCTATCTAATGCACACACACAGGGTTCCACTACGAACTTTAACGGAGGCTACCGGTATCAGATGCTCAGACACGTGTACGTCAACTCCGCGAACCGTTTCTACTGGCGGTGGCAGCACGAGGCTCAGTTTCAAGACTTGGACGGCAGCCTATCGGGTGGTGGCGCCTCGGCAGCCGGTTCTAGTATCGTTGCCAGCTCGCCCATTCTACCTACGGACCATTGTACGGCCGCCCCGCAGATGTTCACTGGAAACGGTTAGTTCTGCGGTTTGGGCGGGTTATTGAATGTATCTGTCGACTGCTCTATGGCTTTATAGCTGTGGTGTATCCCACTTCCACTGCTAGTTAGGCATACACTAGTTAGGCATGTAGATTTCATAATGCATTACATATTTATTAAATATTTATTTTTTCAAAAAACCACTTTCTATATCATTTCTAGATTTTTTACATTGATACTTTTTTGAAAGATTCTAAAAAACATATTATGATGTAATATTATGAATTAAAAAAAATCTAAATAATTTATTTTCACAACTTTTACCTGCTCAAGTGATATCCCCTTAATATATATGTAATGCTAATGTAATATATATACACTCATACCTTATCATGCTCTTTTCGATAAATACATTTACTTATCCTAAAGTATTCATAATTGATACTTTATATAATGTTGAGAGTGTATACTTATACACCTATACTACATACTTACTTTTACACATTCTAATATATAAATTAGATTAATTATTAATTATTAATTATTACCTAGAATTAAATTCACTTTTTATGCAGACATTACAAAGCAACATATTTTCTATAATTACAGATTAAGTATTACCGATTCGTATGTGTGTGTAGATGAATTACTTGTACTTCGTCCTCTATACAACAATACCTTCCAACCACTGCTTACCCTGTATTACCCTGTACTACCCCGTACTACCCCGTACTACCCCGTACTACCCCGTACTACTCCTTACTACCCTATACTACCCCGTACTACCCCGTACTACCCCGTACTACCCCTTACTACCCTATACTACCCCGTACTACCCCGTACTACCCTATACTACCCCGTACTACCCTATACTACCCCGTACTACCCCGTACTACCCCGTACTACCCCGTACTACCCCATACTACCTCTTACTACCCCTTACTACCCCTTACTACCCCGTACTACCCCGTACTACCCCGTACTACCCTGTACTACCTCTTACTACCCTGTACTACCCCTTACTACCCCTTACTACCTCTTAATACCCCTTACTACCCCGTACTACCCCGTACTACCCCGTACTACCCCTTACTACCCCTTACTACCCCGTACTACCCCGTACTACCCCTTACTACCCCTTACTACCCCGTACTACCCCTTACTACCCCTTACTACCCCGTATTACCTCTTACTACCCCTTACTACCCCTTACTACCCCGTACTACCCCTTACTACCTCTTACTACCTCTTACTACCCCGTACTACCCCTTACTACCCCGTACTACCCCTTACTACCCCGTACTACCCCTTACTACCCCTTACTACCCCGTACTACCCCTTACTACCTCTTACTACCTCTTACTACCCCGTACTACCCCTTACTACCCCTTACTACCCCGTACTACCCCTTACTACCCCGTACTACCCCGTACTACCCCGTACTACCCCGTACTACTCCTTACTACCCTATACTACCCCGTACTACCCCGTACTACCCCGTACTACCCCTTACTACCCTATACTACCCCGTACTACCCCGTACTACCCTATACTACCCCGTACTACCCTATACTACCCCGTACTACCCCGTACTACCCCGTACTACCCCGTACTACCCCATACTACCTCTTACTACCCCTTACTACCCCTTACTACCCCGTACTACCCCGTACTACCCCGTACTACCCTGTACTACCTCTTACTACCCTGTACTACCCCTTACTACCCCTTACTACCTCTTAATACCCCTTACTACCCCGTACTACCCCGTACTACCCCGTACTACCCCTTACTACCCCTTACTACCCCGTACTACCCCGTACTACCCCTTACTACCCCTTACTACCCCGTACTACCCCTTACTACCCCTTACTACCCCGTATTACCTCTTACTACCCCTTACTACCCCTTACTACCCCGTACTACCCCTTACTACCTCTTACTACCTCTTACTACCCCGTACTACCCCTTACTACCCCGTACTACCCCTTACTACCCCGTACTACCCCTTACTACCCCTTACTACCCCGTACTACCCCTTACTACCTCTTACTACCTCTTACTACCCCGTACTACCCCTTACTACCCCTTACTACCCCGTACTACCCCTTACTACCCCGTACTACCCCGTACTACCCCTTACTACCCCGTACTACCCTGTACTACCCCTTACTACCCCTTACTACCCCGTACTACCCTTTACTACCCCGTACTACCCTGTACTACCCTGTACTACCCCTTACTACCCTGTACTACCCCGTACTACCCTGTACTACCCCTTACTACCCCGTACTACCCCTTACTACCCCTTAATACCCCTTACTACCCTGTACTACCCCGTACTACCCCTTACTACCCCGTACTACCCTATACTACCCTGTACTACCCTGTACTACCCTGTACTACCCCGTACTACCCCTTACTACCCCGTACTACCCTTTACTACCCCGTACTACCCTTACTTTCAGAGGGTCTAGTGCCGATGATTTGTGATAGTTCGGTTACCTTCCATCGTTACGCCTTCAATGATTTCCTGCCGAGTTCACTGTTTGGAAAGGTTTCACTACTACCAGCTCCCCCTGGTGTGCGCTACATTAGTAATATAGTTGTGGAGAGGCTTTTATTAGAACGAGTGGTATCTTCTCGTAGCTGCAGTATAGCAAGCCTCATATATATATATATATATATATATATATAATAATATACATAATATATAATAGGCTTTGCTTATAGTCAATTTGAACTATTGAAAATATAATAATTGATATATTGATACCATTATTACAATACAGAGTATCATATTGCTATTAATGAATATATCCTATGCTTGTTGTCTAATATTGTGATCACAAAGATCTCCCCATGTATTCACCAGTATGTAATAGTCTCATGCAACTGTCGTATACCCCCCCGCCCCATACCTCCCCTAACTCCCCTAACCCCCATAACTCCCTTAACACCCCTAACTCCCCTAACCCCCTACCTATGATTGCCTACAGAACTGTTCGTTTGAGAATGCATTCGGTCAGACTCTGATTCCGTTTGTGACGAAGGGTACCACCCACAAGGATGGCTGGATGGGTCTACTTCCCGGCAAACAGAGCTACGTTATGCGCTTCGTCAATGCCGGACAACTCACTAATATCAGCTTTAATGGAATCATGTACGAATTCGCGGTTTGTCTTCTTGTTTATCTTCTTGTCTCCCCTTTATCTAAATTATCTACCCTTTATCTAAATTATCTCCTTTGTTCATTTATTTCGATAATCACTTTCAATATGGTTTAAAAATAATTTAATAATAAACAAAAAAACTAAGGTAAAATTATTTCGAAATCATGATGAGAAATACATATAACGTATTGTATTAGTAATTAATCTATATGAATCTCTTATCTGCTTTCTCCTCGTTTTAATTGTTGTCTATTTTCCGATCATTATGATTGCTTTCATCTGTATTTTATTATCTAACCTTTACCTAACCTTTATATAACCTTTACCTAACCTTTATCTAACCTTTATCTATATTACATCATCTTTGTACATTTATTTCATTAACTTATTTCTATTAATCTCAGATGCATCTATTGTATACAACTCTCCTGTTGTCTACCTAACTCCTTTATCTCTGTTTACCACAATATAACCCGGTTGACACGTATTCCAGCAAGACGATTGGATGGTGATGCAGCACAACTTCACTGCTAAAGCGGACATGATTAGTATACTGCCCGGCGAAGTGAACAGAACTGCTAAACTTTCACCGTTGACCTTTCCCACTGATATGTACGGTGATTGGCGCATTGAATTGGACAACTCTACGATTAGTTATATGAGTTAGTAACGACTACCTAGCAAATATTGCTTATTGTTAACTATATCTCATTACTGTATATATATATATATATATATGTGTATTAATTATTAGAAATCATTAAATTTGTTCCAAACAAATAAACATTTTATACTATTATATTATTCAATACATTGCTTATGTTATCATTCCATATCATTTATAAACACTAATTTTCTAATCACGTTTAACATACAATTCTTTACACAAATCTAAGACCTCCACATTCCCTTATATCCCTACTCCTATAACATGTTCACCTTATCTCTCCGAGTCGTATAACTTACACACACGCGACATCTCTCTCTCATACAGTCAGTGGTAAAAGTGAATTGCAGCCCACTTATTCCGGCTTACAGAACAGAGCTATTTCTTTGAAGGTTTCATTTCACTTGTGAACTATAGAATTATATATTTCTATGCATTTTGTTATACTTTCATATGTGTTCTCATTCTTTGATGTTAATATATTAATTGATTATTATTAATACCTATATCACAAGGCAGATAAATATGTTATGTTTTTTGTTCACGCGATAAATTATTAATAATAATAATAACTACCTTACCGTCATGACTAGTTGCACTATTTCACACCCTCACCACCCTCACACCCTCACCCCACTACTAGGTGGAGACTTGTTTCTACGAGAACTGCGTGATCCCCGAGATAGCTGATTCAGATGCCAATATGAACGCTGTAAGATCGGCTAACTTTGAAGTGTGGAGCCAGGCTTCGTCTTGGAATGACAGCAGACTTGGCTACGGAGGATATGTCGATGGAGTTACGTTCATTGTTCCCCCTCCTCTCACCGATGTTATCATACCTAAAGGTAACGCTACCCTTGCTTTCTATTATGTATATATAATATATAATACTATATCTTATTAGAAATTTAATAAAAGTATTTTGGTTATGGTATAATAGTATGATAAATATAAATATAAATAAAAATAAAAATAAATAAAATAGATAAATATAAATAAAAATGATACAATATTTGTTTCCTTCTAAAGGGTTCCACATTAAGATCAATATATATTATTATTTGTACACTAATATCCCCTAGATCTGCACCAGAACATACTACAACCCAAACAGTTTATTTCTTCTTATATGACTTTTATCTTCATTCATTATTTTTCTTATACTTTATTTCTCTTTATCTATTTTTTAAAAATAGTTTATATATAATATATATATGTATATATATATATATTACTTTATATTACTTTGTTATTTTTTATTAACTACTTTCTAAGAGTTCATATTCTTTGTCTCACTATTCAGATACTTCCATTAGTTAAATATAACTGTCCTAATGTAATGTTTATAAGATTTATTTTCTAATACGTATGTATTTATATGTATTTATATGTGTGTATATGTGTATGCATGTTTCATA
>OZ025242.1:95895828-96013328 GCA_964019155.1 Osedax fenrisi | reverse complement strand
CGAGAGATATTTGCACTTGTAACCTTACGCCTTATGCATATTATTATGGCATGGCTATCGTATAGAATAGAATAGAACATATGTTTATTGCATTTAAATTGTTATACTTTTAATCCTATCTTTTTGTTGCATCATTTTCATATCTGTCGTAGCTGAAACAACTACAAATTAAAATAGCATTCCTCTCTATGTTCCTATCTGTCTCCGGATTAATCTAATTATTCTATTGTTATGTGATTATTCTGTTATACATATTTCTATTATGAATTATTCCAATATAATATGTATATTATGTGATATATCTATTATTGTGCAATAGAAACGCTGCATACTTTGTGCCTAGTTATCACATCACAACTCATCCTAAAGGTAACGCAAGAATAGAAAATGTTGAGTTTGTTAACTTCGGGCAAGACGGTTGGACTGAATCCTACGATCCTCGCTTCGGTCTCGCCTTCCTCAACCTAGGAACTGTTAGTAGTCAACGAAGCACTTGTTTATAGTTAAGTTATTCTAGCATCGTTCTTCAATACAAGTATAGTAACCCTGTTTTTAGCCCTGAATCTCTCTAATAGTACATACACACTTATAAATGTCTACTTATAAACTCCGACATGATTTCTAAGAATGTCTTTATAAACTATAACATATATTTATCTTTATATTAATTAATATAAATAATAGCTACATAGAGACAAATATATATATATAGATGTATACGTCAATGTCTACATTCGCATGTATGAACACTATACACATTACACACAGGTGAATCCGAATAACTCATACGTAAGAGACAACAGTTTCAACATCGGCTTCAGTACTGCCATAGGGGTCTACAATACCAATGGAATGATCATTCGGTCTAACACTATCTATAGGCCTCTGAACAGTGGTTGGTAGATGCTCCTTATCTCTCCCTTCCTCCTCTCCCCTACCTCTTACTCCTCCTACATCTTCCTCCCTCTCTTTATATCCATTACAATCTGCCTCTCGATCCTACCTCACTCCTAATTACCATATACATCTTCCTCCCTCATTCCCTCACTCCATCCCTCCCTTTCTCCCTCCTTCCTCACTCCTCATTACCATATCATGCTCCGTTCTACTTATCAATGCACAATTCTCACTCTTTCCTTCTTTGTATTCCATCCCGACACACCACAGTAGATATTATCTATAGTCGATGATTCTTTCCTCTCTCCCATCTTCCATTATAAAGTCTATGTTTACATATATACGTGACCTCCGAACCCTGTAACCTATGAGTCACTCAGATGTTATGTCCTAACCGTAATGTCCCGTCCCTCCCTCTCTCTCCAACTCTAGGTATCATCGTTAACGGTGCCAATCATCAACTCCTCTCCAATACGGTGCTATTCATGAAGTGCGCCTGCGTCTATCAGAATAGGGCGGAGATTAAGAAAGTTTGGCCCTCCTCTTTTGACATACGTTCCACGACTAATCTCGTACTCTCGGGTTATTATCTGTACCGGTGATATGGGTGTGTGTGCATATGTGTGTGTGTGTGTGTGCGTATGTGTGTATGTGTGTGTGAGGGCATATATGTGTGTGTAGAGTTTACATATATGCGTAGGTCAAGATATGCATGTTAATATAGGTAGATAAATGTCTAGATGTATGTGTATAGAGGTAGATGTACAGGTAAGTATAGATGTAGGTGTAGAAGTATGTGTAGAGGTAAGTATAGAAGTATGTCTAGATGTATGTGTAGAGGTATGTGTAGTGGTAGGTGTGCGTAGATATACATGTGTTGATTTCCATGTCAGTCGCTATTACTTATAACATGTAAAACGTAATGATACTTCATGGATGGTGTCACATTTCTATCTGCAATGTGTATAGTATCAAAGCTTCCTGCACGCAGGTCCCCAGCTGGCCGGTATATCAATGATAAATTATATAACATTAATTATATAACATTGATTATAAAACATTATGCAATCTTTATTTAGGTAATGTCGCGGCGGGCAGTGAACGTTTTGGTTTCCACACTGACGGAGAGATTTGCACTCTGACCTCATTATGGAGCGATAACGTAGCCCACTCTTGTCTGATTGGTTAGTAGTACTGCCGCCTCGCTAATGCTAGTCATCACCCGCTATAACCACATCTCTATTGCCTCCTTATTAGGAGTGTCGATGTTCCCCGACGACGGGGTGGTACCCTGCGCCCGGCTGAACGGGTTCACAGTTTGGAGGTCGTTCGACTTCGGAATGTTCCTCGATACCAAGAGCAGTTACATAGTAGAAGGTAATCAGCACTGTTATGCCACCAGCAATGTATCGTGTTCAACAGATGAACAACATACATTATATTAACCTATTGACCCATGTATGAATAATCATAATCCTTTATTAGAAATTGTTTATTTATAATATATTAAATAAAATTACAAATATTTAATATCTATATTTATCTTAATTACCAATCAATCGAAGTGATATATACCACAGTGAAGTTTATTTCAAAGAACAATAGAATATAACAGATGACCACGTTACCTTGATATATATCTAATAAACGCAATGTTTAATATCACGTTAAACGTCATTTTATATTCCGTAAAATTAAATAAATTTTCTATCAAAATCAATTAAAATAAATATCAAAATAAAATCAATAAAAAATATCTAATTTTAGAATCTATCGTCATAAATACAATAATAATTTAACTACAAACAATAAACAACATCACCTCCCCTCACTGTAGGCTATACGAGCATAGACAACAATGTTGGTTTGTTCACAATGGTATCTGGCCCAGCTTCTCTGTCTCATCTCAGCGCTGATAAGTTTGTTATCGTTAAGAACTCCACCTTTGTCGGAAGTAGCTCCTCCTATGATTGCACGTTGGTACTATTCGTACTATCTACGTACTATAAAGTATAATATACTAGAGAATTTACCATGTACTAATCTAGTTTTTAGTACCCGATGATATATATATATACTGACAGCTATTATTAGATATGTTTTATATATTAGATGTGTATTTAAATTTGTTTATTAAAATGAATCTACAAAAAATATAAATTATAATATTATAAAATATATGAATTAAATTAAATAGATATAAATTTAATTACATATACCCGACAGTCTCGTGTTTATTTCTAATTCCCCCCCCCACCCCCCACCCTCTACCTAGCATGGATTTGAATCTACAGTCCGCTAACATGAGAATGAGTGATAATGGAAGGTCGTTCCGTACGCCCTCTAATGGAAAGATTGGAGTTTGTTTCCCGACCTTCAATAGTGGTTCCAATAAGGCTCCGACGATGGCAATAGCCGGCACCACAACCTACCAGGCGATCAAGGGAATCATGCACATCGAAGGCTAGCTATAGCATTGGTGGTGGGGATTGTGCTCCGTATACTTGGTCTAGATTGTGGGGCATGATAGAGGATTAGCATGGATGATTATCACGGATGATTATCACGGATGATTATCACGGATGATTATGATAGATGATAGATGATAGATAATAATAATATATGATAATGATAGATGATAATGATAAATAATAATACTATATGATAATGATAAATGATAATCACAGATGATAATGATACATAAACTTATAATAGATACGCTTTTCTCAAAATTCGCGGCCAGTTGCAGCGGAAGGCAAGATTCTGCCATAGCTACGAATCAGAAAAGCGACGACTTCCAACATCCAATCAAAACCCAGCGTCTGCAACTCTACCAGAGTCCGAACACTATCATGTTCCATCGTCCTAATATCGGGTTCGTTTACTATCGTTGCAGGTGTGATGTTCGCGTGGCATGCGACATGTGACACTATTAATTGTAATGTACATGAAACTTTATATCTTTAAATGTAATATGTTTTATTTTCTCTATTTAAGTTTTTTATCATTAACAAATATTTTAACTTGATTTTCGATTATATAATTGCTTACATTATAAGTAATTATATTTGTTTACATTACAGACAAACATATCGATCAATAGTCATATTTTCCGTTAATTTTAATAACTCTAATATTGATTTATAAATTTTATAATTCAAAATTTATTTTATATTTAAATTTTCTATTTACTATATATCAATTAATTACATTACTACATTAACTATAGTTATATATATATATACGGATACTATATTTATATTACAACAACTACTGATGATCTTTCTCTGTAGTAGGTAAATTAACATAGAGTTATCTTTATAAATACAATAAACAGTATGAATACATTATGCTTTTATCGGCTATGTTATTAAAATATGTTATCAGAAAATAGGTATGGACCTTCGAACGGAAACCTTTACAACATAACAAATTAATTAATAGTTATTAAAACATGATTTTCAATATATACATATTTGTATATTTGTCAAATAATATATTGTTACAGCTAACTATATCCATCATAACCAACACACATACATACATCAATACTCCGGGTATAGAAGGAATTCTCCCGGCTCTATATCTATTATTTTTATTATTGTTATATTATAACGTAAACATAGGAAGTTGAATTAGTTCTGGAGTACTCACACACACACATATACACCATACAACCTAGCTAGATATCGCAGTATGCTTGTTTTCGAATGATTACAATTATTAAAATAACATTATTTAACAGTAAGATAAACCCGGCTGATTGCGTGGATATGGACTGCGATGCGATGAAGAAGGTGTTGATAGAAGACCTAGACGGAACTCTTGTGGGAGCCAGTGGAGGCAGCGTTATTCCTGAGTCTGAGTTTGAATGGGATGTTAATCCGGTAAGATGTACCCCTCTTCCTCCTCCTCCCCTCTTCCTCCTCCTCCTTCTCATCTCATCTCCATATCATCATCCTCTCCCCCTGAGTTATTGACTACATCAACTAAATAGTGGTAAATAGTCGTCAATTTATATATTTGAATTCGTTATTAAATATTAAATATGAATTAAATTTTAAATACTAATTAAAATTATATAATTATTAATTATTAAATAATTATTAATAATTAAATATTAATTAAATATTTAATATTAATTGAAAATTTTATATTAATTAAATATTTTATATTAATTAAATATTTTAATTAATTAATATTAAATATATATTAAATATTAGATATATATTAAATATTAAATATTAATTTAATATAAAATATTGATTAAATAATAATTAAATATTAAATATTAAATAATAAATATGAATTAAATATTAAATATTAAATATTAAATATTAAATAATAAATTTTAATTAAATATTAAATATTAAATATTAAATATTAAATAATAAATATGAATTAAATATTAAATATTAAATATTAAATATTAAATATTAAATAATAAATAATCATCTTATAGACTATACCTATTAATCAATCAATTTGTTATTAAATTGAAAATGTAATTTATAACTAAACTATTTATTTATTTACTAGATTACCAGATACTACCTATATAGATACCATACATACTATACTATCATCGTTACCCTTACACCAACCTAACCCGTACCACCTGTACCACCTGTACTTACCTGTACTTACCTGTACTTACCTGTACTCACCTGTACTTACCTGTGCTGTATTGCATTGACAGGTTCGAGGTCTAGGAGACTACAGGATTCCCACTGCTATGTTAACTATGGACAATGGAAGTCGTATAGATGTGTTGACCATAGCGCCTAATAAAGGTGCGACATAACTCTTAGCCAATCAGCTAACACTTCTACTGATAAGCCCATCTGATCAGTAATCATTACTTATTAGTAAACATAAATATATGTGTAAATATTATGTTGCAATAATCGAAATATAACAGATAATTTGTAAGCAAAAAAAATATTTATCTTTACCTATAAAATACTGTAACTGAAACATACATTTAATTAAATTATGTATACCATTTTATTGATATCTCTTTGTATATCTATGTTAAAACACATCTGCTAGTTGCAGATAACATATTAAGGGCTCATTAATAAAGCATAGTAAAAAAACTAAGAAATTAAATTTGTTATCTTTATTTTTTACTACATATTACTACTTTATAATATGTTTGTTTGTATCTGTTAAAAAATGAATCATCATAAAAGTCTATAAATTATGTAAAAATCAGTTTCTAGTGTGTTATGGTATAAATAGTTAATGCATTATGAACATGCATGACTATTATATATTGTGTTATAATTCTTTATAATTAATATATTGACGATTAAGAACAAAATAACAACCATATTTTTATATATTTTGTATTATCTTTGGTATAAATACTGTATCATATTATATTAAAGAACAATGGAAGAGCTTAATTTATATTAATTATAGAAAATATTATGAAATTACATTTTTATTTAAAATTAAAACTATGACCACACTTTACTCAAAATAATAATGTCACTCTAACTTTTGCATGTAAAATAAGGATATATAAAAAACTATTATTTTTATAATAGAAATTATATTTTCTATATATAAAGAACATATATATAAATAATAAAATAAAGAGCTATTTTTATATTTATAATTACAAATAATTGTAAACATAAAATTTCTATACAACTATCATAATAAAATAAGCCCTATTTTCACTATTGTATATGTCTACTTATATATAATATACTATATATCATAAATATGATTCTATTTCTTTTTATATATATATATATATTATATATATTCTACAATAAAACTGGCTCAAATCCATGAATAGAATAATTATCCACACACTACTTTGAATATACTTATCTATTCATATACTGCATCAATAGAATGTGATTCCAAATAATGCTCCAAATGCCATGACTTTGCTTAGGTTGTGTACAAGTGCATTATTTAGTTTGATTATTAAAGAAAATACATGATTAGTAACTAAAAATTGTTATAGGCCATATTTTATATAGAATTAAACATGTATTAGATTTTTTAAATTATTAATTAATTATTTTAAATAAGGTGAAGTTGTATTTGAATGTTGATTATAATTTTTATTGATTTTCTAATTAATGTATTGATCTACTTAATATATGTCACATGTATTGCTCTATAAATCAATAAGTATTACGTCATATGCTACATTGTCTACGTTACGCAACATTACTCTACCATTCCACCCCCTCCACCCCCCACCCCCTAGGTATTGCCAGAGACGGTAGCTGCGTGAGTCATCCAAACTTTAACGCCTACGTATGTCGAACACTTAAACATCGCCTCCTGGTGTTGGAAAGTATGGACGAAGACACTGAAACTAGACGTGTTTCCCCGGTCGCTGTTCTCACTAATGGTTTACACTCATACCTGCACTTGTGGCTATCATACTGATACAACACTACTACATTCATTAACCAACAATAACAGTTATATTTAACAATTAATTTGATATTCGATATATATGTAAATAGGTTTATTTATCTCCCACCTTGACTTCTATTTAATCTTACAGTAGTAGTAGTAGTAGTAGTAGCAATAATAGTATCAGTAGTTATTAGTAATATTGGTAGTAAAAGTAATAAAAGAAGTAAAATTAGTAGTAGTAGCAGTAGTTATTAGTTATAATAATAATAGTTATTAGTAATAATAGTAGTAATAGTAGCTAATAGTATTCATACCTAGCATAGTACCTCTCTGATACCCCCCCGCCCCCCATAGGGTACGTGGACCTGATCAACGGGCCCCAAGATCACGGCTGGTGTTCAGGGTACACCTGTCAAAAGAGACTGTCTCTCTTCCCCGCTATTATCCTCGCAGGTTAGCATCCTCATGTCACCTATTGTCTATATCAGCTATTGTTGTCGGTATATATTCAGGTACCAACCCCACCCCCGGCTCATTTACAGATGCTTTGAACATGGTGTTCTTTAGCTTTACCACCCCATCCCCACCCCCCCATAATACCCCCGCCTCATTTACAGATGCTCTGAACATGATCTTCTTTAGTAGTACCACCCCCACCCTCCATAATACCCCCGCCTCGTTTACAGATGCTCTGAACATGGTGTTCTTTAGCGGTACCACCCCACCCCCACCCCCCATATTACCCCCGCCCTGTTTACAGATGCTCTGAACATGGTATTCTTTAGCGGTACCACCCCACAACACCTACGTCTACAAGTGCTGAACAACGGAAATGATAGGGCTCTTGTAGGTATCTGGTACGCACAGAGCTGGCGTCTAGACATCTACTCTGGTGACACATATATCATGCCCACTAATGGCAGATATGACAGCGATGGTATGTATATGTAGTGTAGTGGTATTCGATTATACTATGTTAATTCATATTTTCACATTTTGAGATAATTTATATTTTCATATTTTCAGATAATTCTTATTTACTAATAATTCTTATTTTAATGCATATTTACGCATATTTCATTCTTATTTCTAGCACCACTACACGCCGCCCACTCTTTAAGCTCCTCCCCTTCCCTTTTCTACAGGTCACGTGATCACTAGTGCCCCGACAACCGCCAATCAATACATGCCTTCTCTGGTGTCGGGAAAGAATGGCGACAACTTCTTTGACAGCGCCGGAATGACGCTATACACCCTCCTCAATGGATCAACATCCATCGACATTAAGACCACGCCCCTTATCGTGTTGTCGTTCTCTATGCCCGCTATGACGGAGGCGGAGTTTTTCGGGGCAAACGTCGTCAACAATTTGGCTATTTTCCTCGGAATTCCGGCCAATAAGATCAGAATCGTGAACATCGTTCGTGAAACTGCCAAGAGGAGGTTTGTTTACTGTAGTGTTGCCTAGTTTAGTCGTAGATATACTTTACAATATCGCCTCTTATCTAGTTATATCGTTAACATAAATGTTATTCAATTAAAATAATATCCTATATTTTGATATCGTAAATATTATAAGTATTTTTAAATGAATCTGATTATTAAATTGAAATGTCAATTATATAATATCACTATCATTATGATAATTTTCCATATTTCGTTAATATTATTTCCCACATAATATCTGCAGTACAAACTTCAACACAATGACTAGATCATATAGCCTTTATCACTAGCTATCCACATTTGCATGTATACCGTACTACGACCCCTACCCCCCCCCCTACGTTATGCTAGGAAGAGGTCTATCGGTGATTTGACTGTGCAAACTGAGATAGGCGACCCCCCTTCCTCATCTATGGCAGCTAGTGGGTCCATGCTGAACAGTTCAACACTGCTGACCCTCACCTCTTTGATCACCCAAGCCTATCAGATGCAGTCTTTGGCTCAAGGTTAGATGCTAACCTTTAGCGATGGTAGGATCTGGAGACAGATAGTTTGAGAGAATTTTCAGAATTATGCTATGATAATATTTAACATTACGGAGATAGCTAAGGATTGTCCTAGGATAATACTTAATATTACGGAGATAGCTAAGGATTGTCCTAGGATAATACTTAATATTACGGAGATAGCTAAGGATTGTCCTAGGATAATACTTAATATTACGGATATAGCTAAGGATTATCATAGGATAATGTATTTGATCAGAACAAATGTTCCTAGGTAGTCTGCTACCACTAGATATATCTGTTGACTGACCACTTACATACATAGTCTTACATGTATATCCTATATCATATTAATATGTCACTATGTAAGTTGATTCCTATCATGTGATGTCATCAAGTGAGGACAAATTCTGTGATAATATCCATCAAATAAATTACCTTGATTACCACATGTAAATCTATCTCTATATAATAATGGTTAACGGAGAAATAGTTTGTATCTGTTCGCCGCTTGTTGAATATAATCATTAGCACTCGATAAGATAAACTAATATATGATAGATACGTAGATAATAATGATAATAATAATTACTTATTTGAAATGATTACTCTTTTATTGTGTTGTTTATATTAAAAATACCATTGTTATATAATATATTATGCATTATGGCATTATTGAGGTCAAATAACTCAAAAGTCTTCAGACTATTTTATTTGTCCGTTTATTGTTTTCTTTTATAATGATTACAATAATAAAATGTATCTTATCTTATCTTATTTTATTATATGTGCGTGTTATTCCCCCTAAAGGACTTCACAATGCTATTGAACACGTGCTCTTGTAACACCCCCTACTAAACACCGCCTACAGTTCTGAACGTCTCATCGCTGTCTACCCTATCTATCATCGCCCCCGCCCCGTCACCCTCCACCTCCGGCTGGGCCAGTCAGACCAGCGTCACTATCGCCGGGGTGCCTTCCATCATAGGCAGCATGTACGTACACACTCAGGCAGCTTACACTCAGCAGGACACTCGGTTCGGCGTACAACCTCGTATCGGCTTTAAATCTCCTACAGTTAGTGCGTACTATGTGTGGTGCTATGTGTGGTACTGTGTGTGTGGTACTATGTGTGGTACTGTGTGTGGTATTATGTGTGTTACTATGTGTGGTGCTATGTGTGGTACTATGTGTGGTACTGTGTGTGGTTCTATGTGTGGTACTGTGTGTGTGGTACTATGTGTGGTGCTATGTGTGGTGCTATGTGTGGTGCTATGTGTGGTGCTATGTGTGGTGCTATGTGTGGTACTGTGTGTGGTATTATGTGTGGTGCTATGTGTGGTGCTATGTGTGGTGCTATGTGTGGTGCTATGTGTGGTGCTATGTATGGTGCTATGTGTGGTGCTATGTGTGGTACTGTGTGTGTGGTACTGTGTGAGTTTGTATGCTAAGTCGGCTGTTATCTTATGTATGGCGTAGTATATTATGTGCTATACAAATGTATAATGATACATATATTATTATTTATACTATATCGTTAATACACTATATATTACGTATAATATGTATTATAATTACTTATAAATATGATTATAGTTATTATTATAAAGTAATGCTAATTTTAATTTGAACGTTTGTAAGTTTGTTAGTCGAGTCACACTCTTCAATTGATCACAATACTCCCTTAACAGAATGGAATAGTCGTTTCGATAACTCTAATATAACTAAAAATATAATTTACATTATAATGCCTCATTTCACTAACGCTGTATTAATGTCACGACGTCTATTTCGCAGGGACAAGTGATCACAGACATAGGGTCAACGGACACCCCCTTCTACATACAGGCTTACCTGTTGACTGTAAGCAGTGCTACCCCTGCCCTACTTCATGGCAACAGTCTCGTCATGGTTAGCTAATCTCTGTACTATAGGCTACCGGGGGGAGGTTGCTGCGATAACATGAAATTAACATAGGACAATCTTTAGCTATCTCCATAATGTTTAATATTGTCCTAGCATAATTGTATTGCAGCAAACGACCCCTGGGGTATATCTAACAGATTCATGTGTATTACGTAGTTATCTAATGCATCCAGTATATATACATATATTCACATATATACACATATATATATATATATATAATAGATAATTATATATGATAAACCATTAGTAAAATATGGAGTATTAATCTATTACAAATATATAAATGTGCAGTTCTCTGCAATTCTCACCAGCATCTAAAGCTTAATTATTCTCAACACCCTATCTAACTGACTATCTGTACTGATATGCAACAAACACCATATAACCTACTGACCTCATTATGCTATAGTATACAATACCTTGACCCTATGACTATTACTACAGGTAACTGCGGGTGAAGCTCTATTCACTGACCTGTCTATATCGGTGGAAGGACAATTCATGCTACAGTTTCGTGTGTCCAGCCCCACTGTGGCTATGTCTCTGACCGTTAGAACTCTGACCTTTCCCCTACTCAATTGCCCTTCCCGTCCTGTTACACTCTTTCATCCCTTTAACCTTTAACCTGTCAGGTTATGGGAAGTATTTTCAATGTGTCGATGTCGCAGACTAGCGCTAGAATCACCCAGCAACCCAGCACAGTGGAAGCTGATGTTCCGTTTAACTTTTACATGCAGATTTACGATGTCAGCGTCGGAACCTATTCTCCGATAACGGTTTCTAGTCTCTCTTTAATTGAACCCGCGGTGACCTATTATATCACTGCCGCTGTATGTGCAGATGTATTACTCTTATATGTACCCCCCCCCTGTACAATATTCTACATTTATTTATAACTTTGGTCATTTAATTTAGTGTAATTACCTTTACTTGCTAGAGCTAGTTATTTATATATATATATATATATATATATATATATATATATATATATATATATAAAGCTAATATATTTAATTCATTTATAAATTAAATTTGAAAATATCGTATTTTCATATATTTTAAAAGTTAAAATATTAAATTTCATTTTATATTTTGAATTTGGTTTACCGTTCAGATTGAATAATAATTTCGTATGCTTCAAGTGAATTTAGCAAATAAAATCAATTATATATTTAGATATAATTAGAATTTCTAAAATTTAATTATTTTTTATAAAAATTATAAATTAGTATCAAATATCACGCGGTTTAAATAAAATGATTACACATTGTTTATCAACCATCACCAACCATCACACGACAGGCTAAACAATGGTTGTGCGCCATCAGCGTATACATTCCGGCCACCAACATCCCTATCGGAGGGGTGACCATCGTCCAGTCGAATCTGACCACTGGCACTGTACGCTTTGAGGCGCTGACCCTTCGCAATGCCTCGCGCTACATTCTACAAGTGATCTGCTCGTCTTCTAATGCCAGCTATCTGTTCAGCGTCCGGTCTCTGGCGCTAGATGTGCCCTCCCATCGATACACTCCTTCTCTTGTGGCTCATAATCGATCGGTTACTATTGCATATGTACGGAGGTGTTTGTGGGTGTATGTGTGTGTTTGTGGGTGTATGTGATGTTTGTGGGTGTATGTGTGTGTTTGTGGGTGTATGTGTGTGTTTGTGGGTGTATGTGTGTGTTTGTGGGTGTGTGTATGTGTGTGTTTGTGGGTGTGTGTATGTGTGTGTTTGTGGGTGTGTGTATGTGTGTGTTTGTGGGTGTGTGATGTTTGTGTGTGTATGTGTATGTGTAGATGGGTTTGTGGGTATGTGTTTATATGTTATCACATTATTCAATAATATTGCTTCAACTATTTACTTATATTTTAAATAATTATTTTATTTTAATTTGGGTTAATTTTAACATGTATTAATATATATATATATATATATATATCAATATTTATTAATATATCACATATATATATATATAATAAATACTATATTTGTAAAAAAGTATTTTTATTGAATGTATCCGAACACACGAGACAATTAGTCTCTCACCTAGCTCCCCAACCATTACCCCACTATAATACGTCCCCCCTCCCCCCCAGGTAAAGATTCACTTCAATGCCGACTACAATACCACTGTAGCGGGCCGGGAACACATGTTCGTGGCTGCGCTGCTCAACGATTTGAATGCCAACTACGGCCACCAAGCGGCGTTCTTCAACTTCTCGCTCACCGAAGGCAGTATCATGTCCGACTTCGTCGTACGTAGTGAGAGCACTACGATGACCTCTACGCTGGACGACCTTCACCGTCGCGTAACCTCTGGTGCGTATACGCTCCAGTTTGAAGGTCGTAGCATTCGAGCGCATCCGGTGCTAGTCGTCGACGGAAATGTCTACAAGGCTAATTCGGTTGGTACACAATATCGGCTCTGTGTTTAATTTATCCATCGAAGTAGACATTTATTTCATTATAACTTACTAATCGTGCCATTTTATTGAAAAGAGAATAAGAAATTATATTCTTTATAATTAATATCTAAGGTATACATATTCGTGGGTATATGATCAAATTAATAACTGTCAAATAAACGTTTCCGATATTGAGCAGTAGTCATTGGGATACTAAACTGCAAATGATAGATCTAGAATGCATACCTCTATATTCAGCCTGTGTTAAATCTAATACTAGCTGATATTCTCTGGTTGACAAGTTCAGCCAGATGATATATAGCAGCCATGACTTTTTAATGGAGGTGTGTCGTATAGCCATACAATTAAAGTTTTCCCCAAAGACAGCAGAATTCTTATTAGCTACACCTAATTATCCTCGATACAACTGGGCATACCGTTATTGCTAGAAGATCATTATGTTTATTTCATTTTAGTATTAGTCCATAAGCTATGATTAACTATTCGTGTAGAATTCATAGCAATTTGCAACAACTAAATATTCTGTTTAATAGAACAAGAAGATTGCATTGATTGTGTGTCTCAGTTTACTGGTATTCTTCGTAATACTAGCTCTGATAGCTGTTTTCTATGTGGTGTACAAGAAAAGCACAAGTTAGTAAAGCTCATTATCGTTATGCGTAGAATGAATAATTTTCAATTGTTTCACTAATGTTCTTCTTATTAAAATACTTAATAATATTACTCGAAATATAAATTATTATGTTGACTTATCTGATCGTATTAACATAAATAAAATGAGATAAAATATCATTATAAGTATTTATTAAAATAAGGCACTAAATAATAATAAGCTGCAGTTATTTTACGTTAATCCTCACTAATCGATATCAAATATTGTTACAGTTATTCTAATGATACGTCGCTATATTAGCATTCAATAATAAGCCTACATTATCGCAGGCAAGAAGAGTGTTCACACTGTGAAGACGTTGCCTAAAGGGAGTAGTCACATCGCTGTGTACAATCAAGCGTCCAGTGTGCCCAGTGCTGCCACCACAAGGGGGCGTAGTGCTGCTACCTCGAGAGTATCGAGTGCTGCCACCACCAGGGGGAGTAACAAGGCTGAGAAGGAAACTCTTCACGTGCGCTCTGAGATCACATGCATTACGCCGAGAGAATACGGGTTAGCATGTGTTACAGTAGTAGTAGCAACGGTCACTTACCTATCTATCTATAGTATCATCAGTTGGCTGTGGTGGTGGTATCTTATACAACTATAAAGGGTAATTATCTCTGTGCTAAGCAGTAATGCTTCTAGTATTAGCCTGTCAATGCCTAAATAGGGTAATAATGATAATACTTATACAGCACTACTTTCTAGCCTGTAGTTTTCAGGCTTCAAGTTTTACTGAGAATACTGTCATGTAATGGTCGTACAGTAGATCTAGTCTAAAGTACAATACTGTTAATACTGGCAATACCAGTAATAGGATTAATTATAACACTGTTCCGATCGACACAAGAATCCTCTAGTGTGAATTATATCTGTGAATCTCTATAGAACTAGTAAATGGGAGATTTTCTTTAATGTATTTCTTTAAAATTGAGGTATCTCTCCCTATCTTTATTAATGTAACTGCATGTGTAATGAGATCCTCGATTAATTCACCATAGTCATCCCTCCATAGTAATGATATATCATTATAATAACAAGTTATTTTATATAACAATTCTAATTACAATACATATATCATAATAATAATATTTATTTATTTATTAATGAAACATTATATGAATACAAATGGCATAACTGCAAGACCCCTCAAGAAGTTTCACCCACTTGTACATAATTAACTGTGGGATTCCAGCATAACAAGTAACATTATTTGTCTTATGTTTGGATTTCTTTTTAAGAACTAGCATGGATCCAATTCGTAATATATCAAATATCTGGGCTATGGACATATATCAATATACTTATATATATACTTGCTTTAAAATTAAGGGTAATTGTCTTGATAAGCTTTAGCTTCTACAATAACCCGGATGAAAGCCTAAATCTAATAATAATAATCATACATATATATATATATTATGTTGTATGTACTATTATGCTTTATTCACGATTAACCGCCCGCTAATAAATCCTCGCCTCGCCTACAGTTCTCGAGAGCCGTCGAGAGGGTCATCTCGCGAAGGTTCGCAATCGGTCAGCTCGTCTAACACCAACAGACTACTGACCACTAGCAGAGAGGTTACCAATGAAGATCTGATATTCGACAGGGTGGAGATTTGAACCATCATCGCTGCTGGTCTACGAATTAATTTATTACCTGTATTTATTATTCATTATTGTGAACGGTACATAACCGTTATCCTATTTATATACACTGATACTGTTATCGTATGATATTCATATATTTACAATTTAATGCATCTACGCGACATATTATTTTACCAAACTTTTATATCCGACGTTTGTGTTTTCCTCTATACATGCGTGATATTCATATTTCATTATAAATAGGTGGTCAATAATATTTCATTTTTATAGGTTTATTATTTTTAGATAATAATTCAAATTAAAAATATATTATTCAAATATTTAAATATTATTTAATATAGAATTTACTCAAACTACAATATTATAAGGTGTGTACGATATATACAATGAATTTCTACTATTTCTTCAAATTCAAATAATATTAAAGAATGCTCCCAAAGTATCCATTTTAAAGCAATCTTAAATACATATAAAATAAAAATTAATAATTATTATAATTTCAATAAAAGAAAGATAATTATTAGTCATATTTGTTACGGTAATTTCCTCTAAATATTTGCTATTATATAAAATGATCATTTTTTTCTGGACCGGCGATCCTCTATTTATTCTCTTATGAGATCCTTTTCCTGATCCCGATCCTACATTCGTTACCCGATCCTCTTTTTCTTACCCGATCCCGATCGGATTGGATCGCCGATCAATGATCGCGAACCTGCCCATCACTGTCTATAGTTTATATATTTTCAAATAAGAAAATATCGTACTGTAATTTAGAATATGAACACAATTTAAATATCGCAATAAAATATAGGATATATTTGTGTAAATTTGTATGTATAATATTATATGTATTTCTATGGTTTGTTTATTTACAAATTAAATATATCAAAGGTATTAGAGAGTAAATATATAAATAATCATAATAAATGATATATCTAAACAACAATAGAATTATAATAAACTAAACACAACTAAACAAATAAATAAAACTAGCGATGTAAGTAATAACAATTCACAAAGCCAATCACTACTCTTCACTACATCCATTACCTCTCTACAATCTCAACCAAAAGTATCACCCTATCATCGAAATACATTGTTACAAAACTCTCATCAATATACAAATTCTATTCCACAAACGTACGTCGTTGGCTAATATCAGCTTCCTATCAACACACGAAATACGAACATCATATCTTCCCATATACATCTAATCGACATCAACATCTAATAATTCAATAAAAACATATGTTTATGTATATACTAATATCGGTATGTATACACTAATAACGGATATCCCATAACAATACATTGACGCCCTATTGTTATAGCGTATACGAGGCATAGATTAGTCCTTAAAACAAACAATGTCGTAAAGTAATATATCTATAGCTAGGGGAAAGTAACCTAATACCGACACTTTAACAATAAATGGTCTTAACATTTTATGACTCATTATTTTTATTCAAAAATTACAATATATTAATATTATATGATTATAGATATTATTGTGATTTTAAAATTTTATTTAATCTTTTAATTCCGTAGATAACGGGGGTCCGGTACCCATGTCCGAATACGGACACCCTGTTTTTAATACGGACACCCTACCATATACGCTAGATAAACTATATATTATTGATGAATCAATCAGATAAATTAAAATTACAGTATTTATAATTAATTTTATTAGTAATTTATTCTAATTTAATTAGTTAATAATTTATTTATTTTTATTATTTTTTAATTAATAATACACTTTAAGTATCTAAATAATAACATTTTTAGATTTACCTTTATTGGTGGTATTAATATTATAACGCACGGAATTTTTATGAAAATCAGAATAGTTCATACGCTGCGCACTGATTGGTTATAGGGTGTCCGTATTAAGACACCTAGATTATACGTATTAGGAACTTATATGACCTCTAGATATATACTTATAACTTAATTAATATTTGATAACACATATAGAAATTATGTATATAATGTTTAGATGGCTTTAGTTTTTAATAATATATATATTATTACAATATATTGTTATATTTTATATCGATACATTTGTATATTTTTGAGAAGGTTTTAAGTTGAATTTTTTTTCGATAAATTAATGAATATTTGATAAAAAATATAAAAATTATATTTATAATTTTAGAATGCTTTATATTTTAATAATATAGTATTATATTTTATATCGATACATTTGTATATTATTGAGAAGGTTTAAAGTAGAATTTTTTTTCCATACATTTAAAAACATAATAAAAAAATAAGTTTATTTGATATATCAGCAATATTTTGAATAATTAAAAAATACTTTATATACTATTTATATAATTGTGAATATTTTATTCATTAAACATTTTTTTGTAGGATGTATGGTTTCTGAGATACCGAGAGTGTCCGTATTCGGTTACCTATAGGTAACTAAGGTATACACAGGGCACGCGTGCATTGTAAAACAGGGTGTATTCATATATAGGTCACTAATACGGACATCCCAGTTAAATACATTTAATACCCGAGAACATATGTAAACATAGTGGTCAACTGGTGGTCAACTAGTGTTCAACTGGTGGTCAACTGGTGGTCAACTAGTGGTCAACTGGTGAGGTATCTCGTTGTGTAGTTCACCTATACCATGTCCTGTCATACGTTTCAATATGTGAATTCACTACTTCACACTATTGCTTAGGTAAACTAAAAGCTAAATATATGAAACATTAATGATTGTAGGGTATGCTAGTCAACCTACTGTATATATGTATACGGACAATATACTCTATAGGCCGACTAGCAACCCAAAGAAAGTTCCATATGTACATCCAACAAGTTGCATATACATATCGAAAATTCTCTAACCTCGAAAGGTATTTACAGGTCCGTAATACGAACTTCGTATACGTATATATATCATCGATATAAAGAAAGTAACGTTCTTTCTTTACATCTATGATACATATAAGTATACGTATATATATATGAATAACATATATATTAAAATATATGAATGTAATTAATGTATTACATATCATATTATGTATTATATTATATTACATATCATAGAATTATACAAAATTAAAAAAAAGAATTACTAATAATATATATATATATTATAAAATAAATTGATTATTAAATGTACTATAGGATTTATTTTATACGAAATTATTAGATAATAATTTAATAAATATTTATAAATAATAATATTAAGAATATTTATTTAAATAATATATATTATTAATTATATTAATGAAATAACTATACATATATGTATAATATATTTATCCATAAAAGGATATTTATAATTATTTGCAAATCATTGTTTATTTATATAATTACCAAAGAATATAAACTAATAGTATATTCAATGCAGTGGAAAAACTTCCATAGATATACAATTTGGTATTTGAATCAATAATATTAAATAAAAACTATATGGATACGATTTTAATACACTAAATATATCGAATAGGATACAAGTATTTATGTACAAACATCGTGTCTCGATATGATGCTAATAAATCGTGCGCAAATAACACAAATATTATAACTTACGAAATAAGTGTAAACAATTTAAATAATAATTTGATTATTTAATCGGTTTTCAAAATTAAATTGTTAAATTGATACAAATTATATTTCCATTTCTTTATATATATTTTATTAACTTTATACTTTCCAATTATATATCAAATTAAATAACAGTTTTACTATTTACGTTTCCTAAATATATGTATTATCGCTATATTCTTTATATTGTTTACATTTGATTTTAAGAACGCCACCTGTATTTCGAATATTAATATTGTGAAATATTAATTATATTAACTTATTAAATATCTTACATACAATTACGTTTTCTTGTAATAAGAGTAATTTATATACGATATAATTACATAACTTAAATATTTTTATTCAGAATAAAGTAAATTATAGTTATTGTATTTTTTCAAATTATCATTACAAATATGACCAATATATATATATATATATATATATATATATATATATATATATATATATATATATATATATGTATATATATATATAATATCATAATATGATAATTTAATGCATATTATTTATATTTTCAATACAATATTTTTAGTTTTTAGTAATATACATATTTGTAAATGTTATAAATAATATTTATATAAACATATACTATAGTATATGTTATACATATATGTTAACATTTATATTTCATTAACTCTATTTTATTTATCACACATATAAATAATGTATTTATTCATAACTATATAATATGTGAGTACAGATTATATATATATATATATATAATTTAATATTAATTAAATAAAAATAATAAAAATAAACTATTTGTTAAATATATTCATGATGTATATATATTATATATTATTATATATTAATATATATCAAATATAAAATAAAATATGATACTTATATAGAATATATATTTATTTGTGAATTTAGAATTTTATAATTATATTATTATCACGTAATTAAAGTGTATATCTGTTAAATAATGATGTAGCCTTATATATAAATCTATAGTAATATATATATATATATATATATATATATAGAATAATACTACGATTTGACGCCTGGTAACACAATGTTTGTGAGGATTTAATAAAAATATCATCAATATATAATAATATAATCAATTTTTATATCATATATTTTTAGTGTTTAAAACAATATGATTTATATTAACATATATTATGTTAACATTTATATTTTATTAACCTTATATTATTTAATAATAATTTTAATATTTATAATTGTAATTACATAATTATATATATATATATATTATATATATATATATATATATATATATATATATATATTATATAATATGCTATATAAGATGGAGGTTTTTAGACCAAACTTCTGTGGCATATAATAGAGCGGATGGTACGATGGAGGTATTACATATATGGAGTGGAATATACTCTATAGAGTGGGACAGGGATTTGTTAAAGCTCTATAATTTAGGTAAATTGTACTAGAATTCAGTTAACATAGGAAATTGTTAGCGAGGAAAAAAGAAGGAGAATTTTGGTAACGAAGAGAAGTTAATATTTTTCATTTTTTTAATTAGATCAGAGATATATCTAGGAGTGAAAGACTCTATTGCTTTATAGATTATAGATATCACACGTAATTTACACCTGAGGGAGAATGGTAGCCACATACGAGATGATTGATGAGATGTTATCGTATAGTAATCCGGTTGTGTTATGCAGCAAGTGGTACGTATTGAGGAACCGATGATTTAGTTGAGCAGTAGCAGGAAGTATATACAGTAGGTAGGAGAGCAGGAAGTATATTGCATAAGGGGGTCCAACAATTTATAATATATTATTAATAGATGTAAATATATATATATATATATATATATATATATATATATATATGTGTGTGTGTAGGTTATAACTAACTAAATACTATTAGATATTATATAAATAAATTAGTCTATATCATATGTACATTATACATATAATTTTATTAGGTTATATTAATAAATGGTAGATTTAATGAGATGAAATGGAAGATAACATCTTCTCTCTCCATTCTGTTTTCTTTACAAATGATGACATCAATTCAACAATGTTTAATTCATAGTGTTACTGTGAATAATAAATATCATTAAACTAGTCAGTTTTGTCCGATTGAATTTCTCAGCCAATTATTTACAATATCCAGGTTACTAAAATGTCTTTCATCGTCAACTGAACTTATTACAACTCTTAAAACGATTAATGTCAACAATATTTTCACATTGGTATATAATTTCTCTATATTTTCCTAGATATATATTGCCGCTTTCAAGTTTATTCATAATTTATCAGATATATCTGATTTAATATAATTTTTATGTATCATTTATTCTAAAAACGAACGCATTTCTTTGTAATATTCGAGTGTATCTTTTATAGCAAACTTTCTTATTATCCAGCGATTTATACATAATTTCTTCAATTTACAAAATGTTTAAGTATTTATAAATTGTATAGAATTATAGTACAATTATCCTATTCCTAACTATAGTCTATTAGACGTGTACAGAATAAGAGAGTGGCGTCTAAAAGACTTTCAGTAAATATGAAGCCAGCGAAGTCAAGAAAATCCTCAAAATGTCGAAGTAGATCATCTATTAGACGGGTACAGAAGAAGAGAGTGGCGTCTAAAAGTTTAGTTAATAACAAAAAGAAATGTCTTAAGCGTATGTTTAAGTTGCGAATAGGTAAATAATACGCTTAATATAATACTTATACAGCATGGTTTAGTGTAACTCGCGTCGATGTCGACATCGATACTATTACCCTAACGAAATGGCGATATTGTGCGCTAAGTGTCAAGCGAAACTTAGGTAAATTCTTATTCAATAAATATACGTACCCAATTATCGTGTTTATTCTTATTATATACTAATACTACTACTATAGTATACTACTACTACTACTTCTATTACTACTACTACTACTACTACTACTACTACTACTACTACTACTACTACTACTACTACTACTACTACTACTACTACTACTACTACTACTACTACTAGGGACGTCACATAAGGGGGGATGGGGGGGGGAATCATATCAAAAGCCCCCCACTTTTAGGCCACCAAAAAAAATGTACATAATAATGTATTACTATAGAGACTTTCTTCATATTATTTATTATCATTATATATATATATATACTGTATACAGTCTATAATCCATTATTTAATTATTAAATTAACTATACAAAAATAATTATTGTAGGTATCCTATGACTTTATTATAGAAATAGAGTAATAAAATCATTGTTTTTTGTATAGTAAATTTAATAATTGGAAAACTATTGTTTATTCAATTATAATATGTGTAAATGTATGTAAACTATAGTTTAATTGAATACATTTCAATGAAATGATTCCATACTATAATAAAATAGCTGGAGTGAGTGTACAAGAAAATCAGGAACAAGCCGAAATATCATCGGTTGAGGATAATCCAATTCATGAAATTATTGAAGATGATGTTATTAACATTAATTCAGGTATATCTGCAATAGCAAAGTCGATATCAAATTGTATAGTACCTGAAACAATTATTGTCATAAGCAATGCTAATCATCCGATTTATTTGGACTAAAAGTAAAAGTAAGTAATACGGGGGAGATATGTTTCTGTCGAATGACCCTTGAGGTCAAGCCTTCACACCACAAAAGTAGCAGGATTATCCGACGAATATTTCGTCACGGATATCCGCGAAAATGATTTTAGCCGTATTTTATTTATTTAGACAGTTGGCGGATATTTTTGATGATTACCATTGATGATACTATTTTATAATTTATAACTAGATAGAAATAGGTGCACTTATTAACTATCTTAGTGCATGTATTTGTTTTTATATTATAGTTATGTATACATATATGTAGTTATATACTAAATACTACGAGTATATATATATATATATATATATATATGTGTGTGTTTATGTGTATGTATGTGTATATAGGTAGGTAGTTATGTTTATATATATTTATATATATATATATATATATATGTACAAATATACATATATACATACACACATACATACATACATACATACATACAAACACAGACACATATATGCACTAAGATAGTTAATAAGTGCAACTATTTCTATGTAGGTATGAATCATACAATGGTAACAACAACTAGTGTAATTGACTACCCATTATATAATATTAGTCAAGGCTACTTAATTAGCTTCTGCGATATATTAATACATGTTTGTTCTAAATTCAAATTGCGCGCGGCGCGCTCCAACACCCGCCGCACTAACTCAAGTTGAAAGTTCACGGATATCCGTCAAACTGCCGGATATTTTAGAACGAATTCCAATTAAATCCGGCGGATAATCTGGCTCATATGTTCATCTTCACACCGAAATATAATAAAATCCGGCTATCATTCTCGTTAATCATTAATAATTCTCACGGATATCCGTGACGAAATATCCGACGTATAATCCGTCAACTTTTTTGGTGTGAAGGCCCATTTACCAAAAACATTTTGAAATGGGTTGAAAACATTATTTTTATTTATAAGGGCGATAAGATGTGAAGACAATTATTTCTAACGTGTTAGTTAATAAGGGTAGATGGGAGATAGGGCTATAATTGCTAAGGGAGTTTGGTTAAGGTTTAATTTTTTATATATTAATTAGCATGTTAAATCTTTTTTTTATGTATTATACTTTGATGATACTTTTTTAACAATTTATAATCATCAATGTCAGATACATTCTATTTTTGTTGCATTAATTAATGTAATTAAATAATGGTAAGAAATATTAGTGTATGGCATACACTGTATGCCTAATTTATGTGTAATATATGTTAAATCAGACTTAAATTTATAATTATGCAGAGTTTAATATATATATATATATATATATATGTATTTATATATAATAATAACATTATTAAAAGTATCTTCATTATTAGTATTAATATTATAATGTACGCGATTTTCATGAAAATCAAATTAGTTCACATTCTGCATTCAAGCCGTGCGATCGCGTTATAGGGTGTCCGTATTAATGCATCAAGAGTATCCGTACTAGGGATGTATATGACCTCTAGATGACCTTTATATATATATATATACTTACTTATCATTTAATATGCGATACAATGTATATAATGTTTAGAATGATTTAATTCCTAATAATATATTTTGTATATATACCTAATTAATATATTAATACATTTGTATATGCTTGAGAAGGTTTTTAGCTGGATTTTTTTCATAAATTTAAAAATTTAATACAAAAAGCAGTTTATTAGATATATCAGCATTGTGTTACATACTTAAAACATTAAGAATACTTATTTAGACTATTTATATAATTATGAATATTGCATTCATTACAATGTTTATGTAGGATTTATAGTTTCTAAGATACCGAGAGTGTCCGTATTATACCACCGTTCAACGGACAATATCAGTATGCTAATACGGACAGTGTCCGTATTAGCATACTTTCCCCTACGCGAGATCATAGGAAGTTTGTTTAATCCATTTGACCTAAGATATATATTGATCTCGAGTGGTCTCAATAACTTAACAATTATTATTGTATTCTAATCAAATTATAACACATGCCATTATTTAATTCATTCCCCTTGTCCGCCCCTTGATAATTGTACTTGAATACTGGTACTGACACCTATACCTCATAAGATACATAACGAATATTCGTTGTATATACACTGTATTTGTTGATAACGATCTATTTTATTTTAATTTTAATTATAAATATAAAGTGAATTATTTGTTAGTAAACAACTTTGTTTATAAACAAACTGTAGTTCATTTTAAATCGATGTTACGATATATTAGCACGAACAAAACATGCACATATCGCGATGCAGCTATCTTCTAAGATGGCAGTGTATGCTGTCTAGTCTATGAAAGTAACCCAGCTTAGTTTATCCGTATATATATAGAATATATACAGACTATATATATAGAATATATACAGACTATATATATATATATATATATATATATATATATATATATAGTTATATAGAACATGTTTGTGTGTGGGTCATTACACACATATGCACAACAAGCCGGACACAATCACGTTCTATATATCTATAGACGTATTCAGTATATTTACGTCTGTCCTCTTCATGTCCTCCGGTGTTACTTGAATTCTTAAAACTAGTGAAACCTGCAGGTACAAAATGTTACCGCATTCTATTGTCTGTGTTAGCTTATTCTATATATATCTCGATGATCATGTGATACACATGGTTTACCTATAAGTAAACCATGTATACATGTATTGTAAGAGTATTCCTCTCTTCTTATTAAATTTGCCTAGTCTTATCATTTTACCCGTGTTTACCTTATGAAATATCTGGTCCTATGATTTAACTATTTGGTAGACACGACATTATCTACAAAATATGGTATAGTTATATATATATATATATATATATATATATATATATATATATAATTAGTGATAATAATCATGACTCATCGCAAACGTTCTCTCTCCACTTCACTGTGATCGTCCGGAGAAGTTCGCTTCTTCGGTTGATCCGTTACCGATATTCTGCTCCTCCATCTCCTCCTCCTCATATACTACTACGTTGGAGACTGTGATGTTCTCTGTGGGGGTTGATCCACTATCCATAGGGGTATGTTATTCTACTACTACGTCGGGGCCTGCGACGTTCTCTATAATTGTTGATCCGTTTTCAATAGGTAGCTATTCCTCTATCATGTCATTGCTTACAGAGTTTTGTTCCATCTTTGATCCATTATTTAGAGTATACTATAAATAATGGATCAACGATGGAACATAACTCGGTAGACAACACCATGATAGAGTAACAGCCACCTATTGACAATAGTAGACATTCCTGCATGGACACGTGATCACTTAATCAGCCACTAGGCATTGTTGCAGCCAGGCCTTTGTTAGCGGATGATCCAGCTCGGTTAGATGAGGTATCAACCGGTTTCTGTGTTGTGTATCGATACCTACAGGGGAGGGAGGGCAATAACTTTCAGTCAGAGCTCATGATGACATATTGTTGATACCGTGTACATTAGATGTATATATATATATATATATATATATATAGCATACATGGTATCAAATAGTAAACGTATATGTATTGTATTCTATATAAATTAATATATTACATATATATATATATATATATATATATTTATATATATATATATATATAATGTAATATTTTATTGCAAATTAAAATTAAATATTGTGCAATATATTATAGGTATTGATACATATATACGGGTATCGATAAGTATAGGTCATGACCTCCTCCCCTCTACTGACCTTTGTAATGATCATTATACTGACCGCTATACCAACCGGTCCTAATCGGTGGTCAGCTTCTTTGCAGTCACTGGTCAGCGTAATAAAGAACCCTTGTTATATAGATATGGGTATTAATATATTTGCATATATAATATGTACCAATGCAATATCATTATTTACAAATATTCGTATTAAAATTAAAATTCTCATTGGTCTATTATTTTAAACATACAGACTATTGTTTCGGCTTTTTGCTTACTTCTTTTGATATATATCTAACAGTATGGGTATCCTATAGGGTGGATTAATAAATGGTAATTATTGATGCGGAAATCTAATCCTAAGCAGGAGTTAGATGTAAAACATGTAGTCCGACATGGATGTACTTTATATATTATTTCATAAGAACAATGAGGACATACATTATCCTTTTAGCCGATTATCCTTATTGTTATATTAGTTATAATTATACTATTGTCTTTATATATAGTTTGTGGGATCACTGTTTAACCTTTGCATATATAATTAGTGATAATAGTACGAGATGGGTAGCGCCTCGAATAGCCAGTTATTGTATCTGATAGTAGCATTGCTAAATAGGAAGAAACTCCAGAAATACATAGTTTTTTAATTAAACATAAAAATCTGTAAATAATTCTGAAAGATAACCCTAACCATTATAATTTGTGTAAATAATAACTAGTTGATAATCTATTATAACATGGCATATTCAATATAATTTTATACATCTACGAATAACTTGTTTAATATTTTTTTAAATATATATTGGAGATCCAATTAAGATAATATTCCTATGATCTAATAGTTGATTTAATTGCTAATTATTTACGAATGATATTTATATTATAATTAACTAATTTACATATATATGATACATGATCTGACTACGATACATTACATGAAACAAATATTTCAATGAATTTAATTTTAGATGAAGGAGTAATTAAAAGATTATCAAATATAATATCAGAAAAACAAAATCAGAAATATAAATATTTAAGAGCATAGTTTTACTACTATTTATTCGCATATAACATTAATTTATCATGATGAAAATATTCAGGTATATATATATATATATGTAGAATATATACAGACTATATATATATATATATATATATATATATATATAGTTATATAGAACATGCTTGTGTGTTGGTCATTACACACATATACACAACAAGCCGGACACAAGCATGTTCTCTATATCTATAGACGTATTCAGTATACTTACGTCTGTCCTCTTCATGTCCTCAGGAGTTATTTGAATTCTTAAAACTAGTGAAACCTGCAGGAACAAAATGTTATGGTATTCTATTGTCTGTGTCTATGATTTAACTATTTGTTAGACACGACATTATCTACCAAATATGGTATAGTTATATATATATATATATATATATATATATATATATATATATATATATATAATTAGTGATAATAGTAGGATATGATCATGAGCACTGAGAGAACGATTTTCACTCCTTGCTCATGATGATACATTATTGTTGATACCATGTACATTAGATGTATACATATAGCATACGTGGTGTCAAATAGTAAACGTATATGTATTGTATTCTATATAAATTAATATATTACATATATATATATATATATATATATATATATATATATATACATATATATATATATATATATATATATATATATATATACACATATATACGCTATATTAGAGAATATATATGAATGTATTTCTGACGGGTGTCAACACCATTCGGAACGCGAACCACCGCCCGAACGCCTCCATGGCCGCGGTTATATGTCCTCTATATATTCTCTATAGTAACTAGAAATGTCCTCGGGAAATAGTGGTGGACTTATTGTTTGAATGTTGTATCCGCTGATATTAATTGTTATTGTTATACACCCTTACAATAAAATATATATCATCATCAAGTTGTATACCATTTTAGTAGATTTTATAGGTGTTATTTAATATATATTATAATCTGTATAATTATTATATATCGTAATCTGTAGAATGCTAATTTTTATATCGTATTTAATATATATTATTATGGTGATGTATTTGTGTATGGCATTATATATGATGTAGGGGAGAGTTTGGAATGTTAATTAGTTACTGTTTGACTATTACTGTTACTCGGGTGGATGATACTATAGTGTCACATATTGACATTCTAGTGTCACATATGGAAACTATATATAGTTTCTATATGTGCCACTATAGTGTCAGCCACCCTGGTAATATTAGCAGTAGCAGTATACTATAGTATACTATTACTGTTATTATACTATCACAATAATACTTATCTGTTACCTGTATTATTACTACCACTGTCACTGTTACTGTCACTCTTACCTAAGTCACGACGTACAAAGTATGTACTATAGTATACTATAGTAGATAAAGTATACTAGAATGGTAAGCGATTGCATCGTATCCATTGTATACTTCGGTATATCGAGGGTTTCTAGTGTGGAGAACTTCACTTGAACTTTGACATCGGTAGCTATGGTAACTATAGGTGACCTACTTCTATTGCTAAAGTGGGCGTAACCTATGACGTCACTACGGTGAGTCATGCACGATAAAGTAGCGCGTGAATCGTGCGGAAAACAAGATATCGAAACCGACTAAAACAGCTCACCGGAAGTCCGCAATAGATGATTCGAAATGATGAAGGAGAGTTTAAAATTGATGAAAATTGGTGGTTAGAATTCTTTTAAAATTCGTTGGAATTAATTATTTAGCTTTAGAAATATATATATTGTATAAATAATTATACATATTCAAACTAACATATAATATGTTTCTAAAGAATAACACTATATTTGTATTTATATACTTACTTAGTTACTTAGTCCCGTGACGTCGCCATCGTAGGGGGAACACATGATAATGAATAGCACAACTTTCTCCATTTCGAACGATCTTTTGCAATATCTAAAAGTTGCCTAAGAGAAAGATGGGAAAATTCGAATATATCATTCATCCAATTTCTTTTAGGTCTTCCTCTTTTCCTCTCACCTTCGACATATCCATGAAGAATAGTATTAGCTAACGAATCGTGACGAGTTATATGTCCGAATTTGGTCATTTTTCTTCTCATGATAATATCCAGAAGTGGTACATATGGGCCGACTTTTTTATTAATTTCATTGCTTACAAATATATTAGTTTTTCTTTGTTTATAGCTAATATTTAAAAGTCGTCTGTGTGCTTTTGATTCGAAACTACGTATCTTCTTTTTAGATTCTTCTAGTAAGGTCCAGCTTTCGCATCCGTACAACAATGTTGAAATAACTAGAGAGATGTAGAGTCTGTATTTAAGTTTGAAATCAATTTCTCCACTACGCCAGATCTTCTCCAATTTCACAAGGGCTGTAACTGCTGTCGCTAGTCTTATTTGGATTTCTTTCTTTGAATTTCCGGTGTCGGTTAGCATTGCTCCCAGATATTTGAAATTTTGAACATTTTCAAGTTGTTTGCCGTACATAGTGATCACAGGTGGTGTTGAATGATCTCCATTTACAAGAATTTTACTTTTTTCATGGTTAATTTCCATACCGTATGATGTCGAAGCTTTTTCTAGAGAATCTGTGAGGGATTGCAACTCACTTTCTGAACCAGCGATGAGATCTATATCATCAGCGAATCTTAAGTTGTTGATTTTTCTTCCTCCTATTGCTATACTTGACGATTGATCTACTAGAGAGTCTTGCATTATTTTTTCTAGAAATATATTGAATAGAACTGGCGATAGTAAGCAGCCTTGTCTAACTCCTACTGTCGTATCGAACTTAGTTCCTATCTGGTTGTTCAATAGTACTGCGCTTTTTGCTGATTCGTAGAGTGACTTTATGATTTTTACCAAGTCGTTGCCTATCCCAAATTCAGACATCACATTCCACAAACCATCATGCCATACTCTATCGAAGGCTTTCTTGAAATCGATGAAATTGTGGTAGACTTGTCGTTGATGATCCATATGTTTTTCCATTAATATTCTGCAATTCAAAATTTGTTCTGTTGTACTGCGATCCTTTCTAAAACCTGCTTGTTCATCAGCCAGAATATCTTCTGCTTGTGGTGTTAAGCGATTCAGTATGATCCGTAATACAATTTTGCTCGTGTGACTGATCAGACTTATAGTACGATAGTTTGAACATTTTTTGAGATCGCCTTTCTTTGGAATAGGTATAATTAAAGAAGTCGTCCATGCTTCAGGCCATTGGTTTGTAGACCAGATTTTCTGACATAGCTTGGTAAGTATATCGTATAGTGCCTCACCTCCTCCTTTGATAAGTTCACCTGGCACATTATCAATACCTGGTGACTTACCATTTTTCAAGGTTCTTATGGCATTGATTACTTCTTCTTTTAATATGGGTAATGGTTGTTCTTCATTTTCTTCTCGAGTATTATGTAACTTAGATTGATCAGTTTTAATTGGGTAGTTATATAAATCTCTGCAATATTCCGTCCATCTTTCTAATCTTGCACTATCATCTTCTATTGGTACTCCGTTAGCATCTTCAATATTTGACATTTTCCTGTCTATAGAGTTAGTGATTGCTTTTATCGTGTTATACGCTCTCTTGCTATGAACACCTCTTTTTAGGTCGTGGTCAATTGAATTACATTGGGATTTAAGCCAATCTTCTTTTTTCTCTTTCATACTTCTTCTAATAAGGTTGTGGACTCGTTTATATTCTTCTGCATGTTCAGTACTCTGATGTTTGGTTGATTTTAGACTTCTTCTTTTATCACATAGCGTTAAAATCTCATCAGTTATCCAAGGTTGCTTTTTTATTCTGTATTTTCCTAGAACATTTTCTGCTGTACTTGTTAATGACTGTGAAATTTGCGTATATGCATTGTCAGTTGATATTTCATTAATATTGATGTCTGATAGCTTCGATTTCAAATCTTCTTTGTACTGTAGGCTTATAGTTGCATTATTCAATTTTTCTAGATCATATCGTATTCTATTGCTTTTCTTCATTTTTTGTGATCGTAGTTTCAGTCTCATGTTACAGAGAACAAGGTCGTGGTCACTGTTTATTACAGCTCCAGGGTATGTTCTAGTTGATTTATATACTTTATGATATATAATATTTACTTTATTACAATAAAAATTATCATATTTCTAATAATTTATATATAAATGATATTTAATAATTTTAATATAGGTATAATTATAATATTTAAAAAAAATATAATCACTATTTATTCAAAGTATTAATTACGTAATATATATATATATATATATATATATATATTACAGTATTTAATCTTCTTGAGTATATATATACTTTAAATTTATTACATTTTTAGCTCGATTCGAAAGGATGAAAAATAATGAAAATATATTGAATAAATAATGATATTATAATTAAGATATTTAACTCATTCCTACACAAGGCTATATATATATATATATATATATATATAGATTCGATGTGTAAATGTACTATTTTATTTATAATTATTAACTTATTATATAATACAAGTAAACTTTACTTTACTTCACTCGACCAGATCTTGCAATTTCTTTCCATCTTTCTCTGTCCATCATCAATGTTCGTTGTTCGTCCTATTCACAGTCGCAGTCGTTCTTTAATATATCAATGAATGTCTTGAGTTGTTTTGAGATATCTCCCTCTGTTTCGTATTCCCTTATCTTGTTTTCATAGTTCGTCGGTGTACCTTATAAAGTGACCTTCTAGTCGAAATATTCTTTGTTTTATCACCTCGAGTATATTTGGCATTATCCTGTACAGTTGTGTATTGGTGACCTTATCTTACCATGATATATTTGTGGCCATTCTAAGTAGCCTGGTATAATACCCATCGATTTGTTTATGAATTGTGGATTCGATTGTCCAGTATTTGCTACCATATAATAATTTAGGTTCGATTGTAGATATGAAAGTTTTTATTGTCAGACTGATTTCCATTTTTGAGTTCCAGATTGATTTCATCTTGTGTATTGCTGACCAAGATAAAGCGAATTTTAAAATCCTTTGGTGAGCTAACCATCAATGCCACCATATATTTAAAATTTGTAACATTATTAATCATCGTGCCACCTTTTCTAATGTTGACCGGAATTATATGATTAAACGTCATGACTTCGGTTTTCTTTGAGTTCAGTTGAATACCAATGTTAACTTATATTTCAATGGATGTTAGTAGTTGCTGAGCTTGTTCGACTTATTGTGATACACGAGCTATATCATCTGCGTAACTGAGATATGTTAGCTGTATTGCTGGATGTCGTCTCCCATATCGTTGTATTATTTCGAGTCCGAATTCTGCTTCTCGTCCGTCAATGACTTGTCGCATGGCAAACGACTTTATACTTGCAAGACTCCCTTTGTTATTTGAAAGATTTTGGTCTCTCCGTTAAGTGTTATAACTTTTGCGTAAGTGTCTTTATATGTTAAGGTGATTGCTTGTATAATGTTGTGGGGTATACCGTATGATTCTAGTATACGAGGCATCATTTCTCTGTTTTTACTGTCGAATGCTTTCTTAAAATCGACAAAAATGATAATATCCTTAAGCTTGTGAGTTTTCACTTCTTCGATTATGCTTCTGAGAGCTAATATGTGTGAGATCGTAGATCTTACAGGTCTGAATCCGTTCTGATTGGGACGTAGTATAGGGTTTATGTATGGTTGAATTCGATTGAGTATCATTTTATTCGTCATTTTAGCTCCTATTACTGATAGTTCTATATCTCTGTAGTTCCCTGCTTCTTCAAGATTACAGGATTTGGGAAATGGAACAATATTGCATTTTAGTCTTTGCGATAGTATGTCATGTCGTGTGAGTATCTTTTTAGAGAACACGAGCATGGTGTCATCGAAGTTACCGTATTTTAGGATTTCTGGAACAATACCGTCTGGTCCTGCAGCTTTACCGTCTATTAGATTAACCTTACCATGCTAACTTTACCTTGGAAGTTTCTTAAAGTGTTCATACCATTTACTTACACGATCTTCCTTGCTGCTGACCTTGATTTCCCCTCTTTTTGGGTTTCTTAAGACGAATTCGTCCAGTCACTTTTATAATTAACCTCCAGCTCTCTGAGTGTCTACTGTGTTCATTGGAATGTTCAATACGTTTTATATTGGAGTTTATAATTTCAGATTCAATGGTGTCATATTTTTCTTGTTGATTTCTTGTGAATCATTTGTGTTTAGAACGGTATATTCCTTATGTGCTGTTTGAACGTCGTTTCTTAGTTAGCTAATTCTGCTGTCTTGGGAGATTATTTTGTCGCGTGGTTTTATTTTCAAATGTATAAATAGGCTGCTGCTTCTTCATTCGCTTTTATGAAGAGTTCATATGCGTCTATGGCTGATGTTTTTATGGATTCTGTGTTAAGGTCGTTTTATATTATTCCATCGCACAAGAGTTAAACATAAATTGAACATCAAAATAAATAATATAGCCATAAAACAATCAACTAATTTTAAATATCTAGGCATTTTAATTGACGAAATTCGTAATTGGGAAATGCAAATAAATAATATTAAAAATAAACTTTACTATGGACTTAGTTTACTACATAGATATAAATATAAATGTAATATTAATACTTTAGTTATGATATATTTTTCTTTTTTTTCATAGTCATATTAATTATTGTTCTATTATATGGGGAAGTACTTACCATAGCAATATAAAATGCATTCAAATTTTACAAAATAAATGTATGAGAGCAATATATAAACTTGATAACAAAACCAATATTGATTACATTTTTTTAAGACATAACATTCTTAAATTTAAAGATATAATAAATATATCTATTTATAAATATATGATTAGAATATATAACAAGCATTATTTGCATAGTTCAATTTGTAAGTTATTTACCTATAATTGCTCCTTATATACTTTTCGGTTAAATAGAATATTCTTAATACCAAAAATAAGATTTGATCAGGAGAAATTTAGTATTCGTTACAAAGGCGCATGTTTATTGAATTATTTAAATACAACCATATTATCTTTGACGAATTTGAATACTTTTACAATGCATATTAAAAACATGCTTTTAAATAATTATATTTAATCACTTACACCTTATCTGTATTATTTGTTATTTTATTTACATGGTTATCTTTTCTTCTTTTTAGCTCTTTTAAATTGTTCGGATTGTATACATATTTTTTATCTTTGTAGCCTTACTTTGGTATTTAGTTTTCTTTGATTTTTTATAGTTTAATTTATTTATTATTTTAGTAGATTTTTACATTTTTAAATATTTTATTATATATTTTTATTATATTTTATTATTATTTTATTGTTATATACATGATGATTTCTTGGTATTGAGAGATATATTTAATGTTATTGTATTGATTTTTTTATGAGACAGAACACGAATGAGCAATATAGAATTGTAAAATATTTATTTATATTTATTCGTTTTTGTATTAATTCTCTCATTACCAAGAGCAGGTTGGTATATCGATACATTCAATAGAACTGCTATACCATACCTGGGTTTTTAATCTCAGTCATCAACTTAATCTGATATTATTATTATTATTATTATTATATGTGTTTTACTATTTTGCTATATTATTTGCTAAGTTTCGGATCACTTAGTGTAGACCAGTCATAGATTTTCCTTTTATTCTGTTTAACATTAGATCTTAAGCTCAGATGTATGGTTGCTGTGACGATTCGGTAGTATGATCCAATACTGCTAAAGTTTCCGTATGCTTCACAATTTGTAACACTGTTTTCCCATTTGTTTCCCATGAGTATGAAATCTACCTTTGTTTTGGTAGCATTCGTATCCGACATGTAGGACCATAGTTTCCGAAACGTTTTCTGAAGTTTGTATTTGTTACATTCAAGTTGCCTTCTTCTGCATAATCAATGACTAGTTTTCCGTTTGTAGTGTTGTGATATGTATATATGTTGAGTTGCTTTCACTTAGATGGGTATTGAAATCACATATTATAAATAGAACCTTATGCTTCGGTGTAGTTGATGTGACGATTGATAGTTATGTATAGTGTTCTTCGGCGTTTGGGTTTCCTTCACATGGTGGGTAGTGTACAATTATAGTTGTTTTGTGGTTGGCATTAACGATTAACGATTAGTATTCTATTTAGTAATAAAAGGAATTTGAGTTACATTAAATTTATACTTATGCAATTTTTAAATATTAATAAATTATAAATTAAATATGATAACTATAAATCATTTATAAAATGTATTAGAATCATTTATATGTGTAGGACTTTATATTTCAAACTTATAGACATTTATTTTATAAAATATATACATATATATAGATGTAAGTAATTATTATGTAATAATTTATAATTAAACTTAGCTAAATAAATTATCAATGCATTACTGTTGACAACAAAATGTCATATTTATATGTTATATTAGGTACATGGATAATATGGATGTAGAAGAAAATTATCACCCTTGTTTAAGAATTGAATTTCTACAATATGTACAACACATTATTTATATTAGGCAACATGTTAATTTTGTAACCATTATAGTAACTATGAATATTAATTATTTGACAATTTATCGTTTTTAATAATATACATTTTTCAGTTAAATATAGAAAATTAAAAAAATAAAGTATGCAAATATATATATATTTTATTAATAAATGATCAATATGGATAATTAACGATGATAAAGTGCTTTGGATAACGCTTCTTGGGTATCCTTATTAGGTATATATCCCTTAGTTTACCGAGATTACCATTTAAGATTGTATGTATAGATATATACAGATGTGACGATATTATATCCATCCGCATAAGTGAATTCTTATTCAAATAGAAGACCAGATTAGCATATAGATAAAGTGTATATCTACACGACTGACAAGGAATCCTGATAGCAGTAAGCTAAATACGTGTACACACTGAAGAAGCTCGTTGTTTTCAGCGTCGTTTTCCTCTCGTTATTCAAATATCCGAGCAGAAAAACGAAGTGTTCAATTTGTTCTGCGTTTTACGTCGGTATATAAATTGTTCAATTTAATTGCATAAAACGATGAATTTGTACTGAATCTATCATTTTCTTAGCTGATAAACAACTCTCTGCTCTGGATACAGTGTATAGATACCTACCTCTTGTTCTAAACCTACATTATAACTGTAACCACCATCAGAACAATACTTACCGTTGAATACGTATATTTGTCTCGGTAGCATGCTATACATTACGCTTCATCTTTGGCAATAGAGAGTAGCGCTGGGTTGTTACGATCCGATCACTCATAGGTTATTCAAAGTTAACAGATTATCAACGGAAATTGAGTTTCTTGTTAAATATACCCTAACAATAAATCACAAACATTTTGTTTTTATTAGGTTAAGTCTAAGGTTATGCTGAATCCCTGTGAAGTTTAACATATTCTACAAAATTACTATATATATATAAAAAATAAATTATGAAAATAAGGATTTTAAACCTTTATAATGAATAAGGACAACGATAATAAAAGGACAACGGCAACTTCATATCTACTCGAGGGAGTTATGGAAACCCCATTCACGGCTTCAATACTGCGCTGGAGAAAGCAACGGGAAACTACTCCAGTACAATTACCACGAAAACAAAAATGACAGAACAAATAGAAGTAAATGCAATAAGGCTAGATAATAAGCCCCCAACCCAGGTTGGACATCCTTTCAAATATTACTGGGGATGAGCGAAACTATGGTGTAAGTACAGTCGGTTAGGATGACGAGGCTATCTTAAATCCACAAGGAATGATTGTTTCTGAGAGAATCGCCTTGAAACACACAGATATTAATAGCTATCTAAAATTAAAACAAATATATAGCGACATGTAATGTCAGAACAATGAATAATGGAAATAAATAAATTATTACAATGAAAATGGGAAGGAATGGGATAGATTTAATGGGGATAAGTGATACCAAGTTGAAGGGAATAGGACAGGTAAAATCTGATGATTATTCAGTGTATTTTAATGGAAAAGAAAATTTGAAAGAAAAGGGGAGCATTCATATGTACAGAAAAAATAAAAAAATTATTCTTGGGTTCAATCCTATAAGTGACAGAATAATAACAATACGTATTCAAGTTAAACCTATACATTCATACAATTATACGCTCACACTTCAACAGCAGATGAAGAGGAGATGGATTATTTCTAAGAAGCAATCGATATAACTCCAAAAGGTGACATCATATGTGTTATTATCGATTGGAATGCTAAAGTGGGCAAACAAAATACAGCTGGGGTAACTGGTAATTTAGGACTGGGAATTATAAATGAAAGAGTTGATACCATGGTAGATTTTTGCAGTCGAAATGGTCTTTATTGTTATGAATACAGTGTTCAAACAACATGCAAGAAGTCTATATACTTGGAAACCGGATAAAAGGAATAAACCAAATTTATTATATATTATGTACAGTTCGAAGTAAAAGCTCTATAAAAAGAGTAACAACTCTCCCTGGAGCATACTAATGCACATATCACAATTTGTTAATGGCCATTGTCAAGATAAAGCTCAAACAAACCAAAAGAAATAAGACTACTCTAAAATATGACCTAGAAAACATTAATACAAAATATACTATAGAAGTCAAGAATAGATTCAGTATACTACAAGTAGATGGCAAATATCCTGAAGATTTATGGGTTGACATACATGATGTTGTGATAGAGACGGCTGAGAAATGGATACCAAAATTAAAGAAGAGGAAAGTTACAAAATGGTTAACCGAATAAACAATAAAAATAGCGGAGGAAAGAAGAGAGGCAAAAAGAAAAGGTGAAATATAAAAATATAAAAAACTAAATGCAGAATTTCAAAAAAAAGCAAGGTATGATAAGGAGATAAATTTATGAGATAAATATAGACTAATAGAAGAAAACAATAATAAGGGAAGAACAAGATATCTATACAGGGAAATAAAAGATATAACTGGATCATATACCGCTAGATGCGTAGTTATGCATCTAAGTTCCGGAAAGACGGATACAGAAGAAAAAGATGTTAAAATTAGATGGCAACAATACACAGAAGAGCTTTATAGGAGAGATCCTAAAATCACTGATACTTTCTCCGAAACAATATATGAAGATGAACCTCATATACTAGAGACAGAGGTAAAGGATGCTATCAAGCATAAATAGGAAATAATCTGAATGTGGTAGTATACATATAGAGCTTCTGAGAGAAGGTGAAGATGAATCTATAAAAATACTATTAATTATATTCAATAGAATATGGAGCACTAAGGAATAGCCTAAAAATTGGAAGAAATATGTGTATCTCCCGATATATAAGAAAGGATATAAGTAATACATATGGGAACTATTGCACTATTGCTCTGATCTTATATTCTAGCAAGATATTCCTTCGAATTATTCAGAAAAGATTAGAACATTTTCTTATCTCAGAACTACCTAGTGAACAAGAAGGTTTTAGAAATTGAAGAGATACAAGAGATCAATAGCTAATTTGCGGTGGATGATGGAAACAGCCAATGAACATCACATAAATGTGTATATGTGCTTCATCGACTATAAAAAGGCTTTCGACTGAGTAGATCATGAGAAACTATGATTTATACTCAAATAAATGGGAGTTCTAGTTCACTATTAGTCCTACTGAGAAAGCACTACACGAAACAAGAAGCTACTGTAAGAACAGAGTTCGGTGAAAATGGTACTATAAACATAGGGAAAGGGGTAAGACAATGATGTTGGGATTGAGGATTGGGATGAGGGATCAGTATTGGAGGTAGAAGGACTACTAACCTGAGATATGCTGACGACACAACACTCGCTGAAATTAAAAACGATCTCATAGAAATGATGATAAGAGTAAAGTTGGCTAGTGAAAAGGCAGGTAGCTTAGATCTTTATTTAAATGTAGGTAAAACTAAAGTAATAATGACTGAGGATCAAGGAGAAATGGTAGTATATAGCAAATATATTGAAGTAGTATCTCACTTAATTTTCATGGGATCTCTAATAACCAAGGATAGATTCTTTGAGAGGAAATACGCAGAAGGCTAGAAATGGGTAGATATGCAATGGGGGGGGACTAACGACAATTTGGAAAGATAGAGGAATTACCCTCAGAACAAAGATTAGATTTGTAAAAGCTTTAGTTTTCCCTATAGGGATATATATATATATATATATAGTCTTATACGGAGTAGAATATTGGACAATATGAAATCTTGAGAGAAAGATGATCGGTGCTCATGAGTTGTGGTGTTGGAGACGTCTGCTAAGAGTAACATGGACCGATAGAAAGACAAATGTATGGGTTATAGACAATATAAAACCAGAATGGACCCTTGAATCAATGATAATCAAGGCGTCCTTATTCTACTTTGGCTATGTTATAAGAGCATGCGGAATGGAATATGAAGTGATGGTATGAAGAATGGGTTTTATAGCAGAGGTTGACCACGGTAAATATGGCTGGATAGCATAAAGAAAAACTTCTATGTAACTATCTTCAGTATGATGCAAGCCTCAATATGTAAATGGAGTTAGAGATATGCTGTCATCGATGTCGCCAGGGGTTACGACTCGGATACGACTCGACGGTACAGGTTACAGGTTAATATATATATATATATATATATATATATATATATATATATATATATATATATATATTATAATATAAATCGACCAATCTTTTATATCTATTTCGATTTATTTCAATCTATAAAATGTGTCCCATATTTTTTTTACCTTATTTATCAATCTAATTCCGGTGGTATGTTCTATGGAAGAATTTCTCCATGTTGTATCAATTTTCATTGAAATGATGTTGATAAATATATATGTTTTCCTTTCTATTATTCGATTTACTTTTATGAAATAATATCACTAATCATTCTTTCAAATAGTTTAGCTTATGTAGACAAATGAGAAATATATATATATATTTATGTAACTGCATGTGTGGCTCAGTTGGCTAAGGCGTCAGACACACAAGCAGTAGGATGTAAGTTCGAGCATCTTCAGGACTATTAATTAATTTTATAAAATGGGTCTTAAAATATTATTTAGAAGTGATCTTATATAATAGTATATAAATAAATGATCGGCTCTCATTAAAACAACGGATGCCTTAACATGAGAGAGGCTTCAAAGGTCATAAGAGCCATATATGGTTATAAGCTTCATCTAAGTTCCATGATGGGATGAAATGATTCCACTAAATAAAATAACAATATAACCGTATATTTATATATTATATATTATATTGTATATTATATATTATATTGTATATTATAAAAAGTAGTTTGATTACTAAATGTGTTCACGATACCAGAGTTCACTTCGCAGTTGTAGACGGTGTTCTGACAGGGGTCGTAGATAGAGCCGGTTGTCACCGGGTGGCTGTAGCTGGTTGAGTTAAACACGGTAGACTTGTTACCGAATAAGTACCCTTCGTAACGATGTCGACATTGCTGGCATTGTCAGAAGTAAAGCATCTTGAGCATGTCGCTGCCGAGCAAGTTGACACCCTTCAAGCCTATGCACACGATTGAAGGTTGACGCTGACCCGACACCACCTCCAAGCGTGTATCTTCAATGACTGCTTAGGATTAGGTCTCGATCGGCCTTTAGGTTCTCGATCTGTGCAATGTAGGTGAAAGTCCCCTATTACCGACGCCTCCTAATACAGACCCCCCTCTCGTATCTCAGTAACTATAATATATATCAAAAATTATATGCTTGAACTACTAGTAATTTAATGACAAATATGAATAAGTATTTTGTTTTAAAAATATTCAATCCTACAATTTTTATTTAATCAAATCTAATATTATGGTTTTACTTTTTAAATATTTGAATAATAACTTTTTTTAAATCATTATAACTACTTTATTAATTAAAAAAACGTAATACTGTACAAAATATTGTTGATCAATAAAATGTTTAAAAATGTATTACAATATTATAATTAGATTAATTATTAACCAATATATCTAAATTATAGTAAACCATATTATTTTCCTATTACCGACCACCTAAATTACCTTAATACCGATCCCATGTGATTTATAATATCCAATCAAAAGAGATCAGAGTTAACTTTAATGCTGTGATCAACGTAATACATATATAATAGAATCTCAGCTTTTCAAACATAGATCTAGAGTTACTATAGTGGTAATACACAATGTCTGGCAGCGTAAGCCAGTGAGGAGAGCGGAAATAAAATGCATCCATCTTGTTCAGACCAAATATTCAAATATAATTAAACATTATATTATTTTATTTATCATTATTTTACAGACAATATTTATATAATTGTTAGTAAGTTATTATATATAAATAATTAACATGTGTATGTTTTTGTTTGTATAATACATATTATGATATGAGTTGTAATATTTAATTATTTTCCTTAATTTATAAATATAACACATGGATCTTAACGAATCTCCATAGTTGTAGCTCTTTTAGCAACGATTTTTCCCTGATGTAGTCAACTACGTTATATATTAATACATATGACTTCGCCCCAAGGAGCTAGAGAAATATAAGTAATATAAACACTACCCATTACTTATTTCGTTTATGTAATTCTCTTTATAGTTAATTTAAAGTTTAATATACAAATATAAAATTTGGATATAAATTAAAATTAATTTTAAAATATAAATTCACTAATAAATAAATTGCATGTGTCTTTTTTCAATTTTATTAATCATATCTATTTATGTCTGCTATTTTGATTGGATATTATAATATTACAATTATTTATTACACGCTTATTTTAGGGAATCAATAATAGGAGAATGGATTCGGTATTAGGTACATGTATCTATTTACCGACCCCCTATTTATTCTTATCAATATAATTATGTCAACAATTTAAAATAGCCATATTATTCATTGTCATAATATTACCCTAATTACAAAATTTCAAATAAATATATTGAATATTTAATAAGTTATTACAAATAATCATACAGGGGTCGGTAATAAGAAACTTTCCCCTAAGTAAATAGATTAAAATGGATAGTTTTACATCTTCATAAATGATTTAAACACATACATAAACACTCATACTAAACCAGTTTATGAGAAATCAATTTACAAACATTATTTAGGTAACACGTGCTTTTGTTTAGGTGTATTTTTAATTTTAATAAATCTCATTTTAAACATTTTTAAAATATTATACTACTAAGAGTACATTTAAATTAAATATAGAATTAATTATAAATTGTATAATGGTGTAGATATAAAATTAAATTAAATGTAGTTTTTGTTAATAGAAACTATAAGTTATTTTTGTATCTTGATATATGGTTATTATAAAAGTTTATTATGGTATTATATAATTATAAATTTAAATACATAGGATTATATTTATTAAAACTAAGAGATCCCTATTCATCATGAGTGAGATTATATTATTTGTATTTAGTTTATACTATTTTATTCAAATTATTAATATTATCATTGTTTTTTTTTTCAATATTCATATTATATACATCCACAACTGAGTTATATATATATATATTATAATATTAATCGACCAATCTTTTATATATATTTCCATTTTATTCAATATATAAAACTTGTTCCATAGTTTTTCCATACTTTATTTATCAATCAAATTTAATAGCAATCCGGTGGTAGGAGAATGTTTAATTTTTAATATCAATCCTATGTTTAATTTAATCATTTCATTTTATTTATAATATATGTTATTTTATTATATAACTGCGTTAGATACATTATTTATATTTAAATCTAATATATATATATATATATATTTAACATATATGATAATGCTATCGTAATAAAATGGTGTATAATATAGTTTTAATAGGCCTTTTGATTTGACACCATAAAATCATATTCTAAAATTAAAGGTCCGACTACATTTACACACATGTGTGTAAGAGTGTGTATATGTATCACAATATAGTGAAGTCACACATACATACACACTGATGATACTATAAACCGTACTATGATATTATCACATCAGCTTACTGTTGTCGTCATTTAATAATATTTAGCATTACATTATAATATATGTAGCACATATAATAATATATGTAGTACATATTGTATATATGTAATATATAATAATATATGTAGATACACATCCTACATATTACCTAGTACGTAGTACAACATATGTATAATTTTTAATTATCATTAAGATTGTGTCGAATTTTAAAATTAACGAATTCTATCTATATTAGTATTCTATGTAATATTTTGATTAGATTTAACCAGGATTTTCATATATTTGGCAAAAACCTATTTTTATAAAATTTATAATATCCTATCATCCATGTTAAATAAACTGGTAAAAACTAATTATCTCTAAATATGGTAATTTTTCTATTTTTTTGAAAAAATAATGTTTAAATTAATAGATTTTTATTAATAATTTGAATATATAATTTAATAATAATTATAGATAGGTTATGTTATAGATAATATACAATATTGTATAACAAACTTAATAATACTATATTAAAATAATAATAGGATTTTTTCCATATTTTTTACATGCTACAAAACTTGAAATATTTTGAATTTACAAAGATAACATTTTAACATAAAATAATATATATTATTAAAATTTAAATAAATATTTCCAATAGAATATATATTGAAAAAAAAAATGATACGTTTAATAAAATTATTCTAATTATTGATAATAATAGGTTCTTTTAATTTGTAATATATATATATATATATATATATATATATTTAGAAATGATTTGTTTAAATTTTATAACAATTATTATTTAAAAAATATTATCTATAAATACAAAATTCATATCAAAAATATGGAAATTATATAATTATGGTTGTAATATAGTATAGTTTTGTTGATAATTGTTATAACATATATATATATATATATATATATATATATATTAACTATCGCATAACAAATCTATAAATGATATTTATTTTTAAATTATATAAACTATATTATCATATATAAATATATTAGATTTAATGTTGAATATAATATGAGGTTATATAATTTAGACTATAGTACAGGTTTACCCTATAGAATAACTTATTTTTACAAGAGATTTATTACGGCCGTTTTTAACACAAGCGGTAAAACCTGTCGAACCCTGGTTTGAATAGTTTATATAACTTGAATCGGCTACACGTGCCTAAAGAGTGTTTCATGTTTTCACTTGTGCACCTATCAAGGACATGTCGCACTAAACAATAGCGCAGCAGTGGAGGAACGTTACGCAATATCGCTGAGTTACCTTAACTCGTCAGGTGATCGGAGACTGGCGAAGTGATGATTTATTGCCGGTTATTATAGAGAAGAACGGTGGTGATAGATTATAGCGGTGCCAGTAGTAGTAGTAGTAGTAGTAGTAGTAGTAGTGGTCGTAAATGTGAGTTACTGGTGGCGATCGTAAATCACGGGCAATAAAGATACGTGACACGTGAGAGGATCGGTAATCACGTGTGTTTGACCTCGTGACCCACCCAAGTGACACGCCTACTCGAGGGTGTATCACGTGACTCGCTCGCTTACTATATAAGCGGAGTGTAACCGTTGAGATGATACAAATAAAATAAGTTAGTATTCGGATATTATAATGCTTACCTTATAATTATATGCATACATGTATATATATATATATATATATATATATATATGTATTATTATTATTATATATATATATTATATTAATATGTGTTATTTAACATAGGAATAGTTATAAAACTAATAACCAACAATATAATAATTACGATCTATAACCACAGAGATGATGAAGATTGTATTGTTACTGGTTTGCCTTTTGGAGTCGGCCTACGCTTTAGGTTATTACAGAACACAACTACCCCACCCCTTTCTTGACTTGTACACACGTATCAAAACTGCCACCCCTCACTTGACTTGTTACATACATCCCTACACACACTACTACCACATATACATACATACCACCTTCTACACACACCACCACCCTCTCCACTAAACACCCCTCCTCCACCACTACACACCCCTCCACTCCCCTCCACTAGATACCTGCGGTGGAGTTCCCTATGACCACGTTGCTAAGATCTGCTGCTCCCTGCGTGTCATGGATAGAGTAGCGAACGCGGCGTGTTGTATACCCGCTTATGTCACCGCCCCACCCCCCGGACCCAACACCACCCCCCACGATGGACCCGGACATCCCACACCCCCTCCTATGCCTCAAGTCTACGATTCAAAAAGCCAAGTTAGTAACGCTATAGTAGTAGTCGAACGCGGCCCGGTTGAAGACAGCTTCAGTTTCAGTGGGCCAAAGTTCAGCTCCACTTATTATTACTAGTAATTCATTTGCACTCTTTGAATATAACTCCATTACAATGACGCATGTACAATTGTATAACGTAAGGTTAATGGACGACAACCACAGTAAATATGATGTAGTTTCGAGGTGTTTTAGGAGGAAAAAGCCTTTAATATTATAAACTAGAAAATGAAAACGAAAACAACAAAAATTCTTCTAATAATCATATTATTATTATTATAATTATTATATAACGTACACAATAGATCTGCTGTATACAAGTAATCGGTAACAAGCGATACGGAAAACTTCACGCCAGGATAGCCAACGCCGTCTGTTGTGGTAAACGTATCTACGACCATAGTCATCAGATCTGTCACAAGTCGCAGGTAATCGACGTACCACGTGACAACAATCAACCTTCTATGTGCGGAGGTTAGCGGATCTCGTAGTGTAGCCGATAGTGATGGAGGTGATATTGAGGCGACGCGAGGCACTAGATTAACACAAGATTAACACAATATTAACGCCCTAGATTATCACAATATTAACGCTATATATATACCCACTCACATAATATAAACGTACACACTATACACACACATACACACTACCATTACGACACACCACCTCCCCGTAGACACTCTATACGACCGAAGACTACAGCTCTGTTGCCATGACTCCAATGCCAACACGTACAACCTTCACTCGAAAAATGGCGAAGCTCGTTGTTGTCTCGGCGTTCTGTACGACACTAAGCATCACTTGTGTTGCGCCGGTGTAGTTAACGTTAGTACCGATAGGTTGCGTTAGTGGGGCTATGTTGCGTTAGTACCGCTAGGTTGCGTTAGTACCGCTAGGTTGCGTTAGTAACGATAGGTTGCGTTAGTACCGATAGGTTGCGTTACTACCTCTAGGTTGCGTTAGTACCGCTAGGTTGCGTTAGTACCGCTATGTTGCGTTAGTACCGCTATGTTGCGTTAGTACCGCTATGTTGCGTTAGTACCGCTATGTTGCGTTAGTACCGCTAGGTTGCGTTAGTACCGATAGGTTGCGTAATTACCGCTAGGTTGCGTTAGTACCGCTAGGTTGCGTTAGTACCGATAGGTTGCGTTAGTACCGCTATGTTGCGTTAGTACCGCTATGTTGCGTTAGTACCGCTAGGTTGCGTTAGTACCGCTATGTTGCGTTAGTACCGCTATGTTGCGTTAGTACCGCTATGTTGCGTTAGTACCGCTATGTTGCGTTAGTACCGCTATGTTGCGTTAGTACCGCTAGGTTGCGTTAGTACCGCTAGGTTGCGTTAGTACCGCTAGGTTGCGTTAGTACCGCTAGGTTGCGTTAGTACCTCTAGGTTGCGTTAGTACCGCTAGGTTGCGTTAGTACCGCTAGGTTGCGTTAGTACCTCTAGGTTGCGTTAGTACCGCTATGTTGCGTTAGTACTGCTAGGTTGCGTTAGTACCGCTAGGTGACGTTTATACTTCTAGGTGGCGATAGTAAGTCTAGTTATAATGCCGGTATCAATCTATAATTATTGCAATATACTTAACACTGACTCATCTCTTAGATGAAACCCGAAAACGGAAAATGTTGCAAGACGATCGCTTACGATAGCGTACATCGGCTATGCTGCTCGGGAAGGGTTCGCGATGTTCCTTTCGTCTTAAGACCGGCCGGTTGTTGTAAAGGTTCGTCACGCGGTTAGCCTCGCCTAACCCCCTTATTAACCCCTAACTACCCCCACGTAGATAGCATATTCTCGTTTAGAGACCACACGTGCTGCCAGGGTGTAGTGTCGCACAAGAAGAGCGATAACGCTTGCTGCGGATCTCTTCCCTACAATCAGATGAAGGAAATCTGCTGCAGGGCAACCATCAGGGTTAGTGGTCATCATAGACGTTACCTTTAACCCCCGCAACGTTACATAACCGAGTACAACAATCGTTACATAACCACATACAACACGCGTTACAAAGCCGAGTACAATAAGCGTTAAATTACTATCGTATAGTTTACAACTGTTTAGCTACGAAATAAATAAAATTTAGATATATTAAATACATCAAATCATATCTATAGCTATATCCATATCAATAACTATATCTATATCAATATCTATATCTATATCAATAGCTATATCTATATCAATAGCTATATATATATATATATCAATAGCTATATATATATATATCAATAGCTATATCTATACCTATAGCTATATCTATATATATCAATAGCTATATTTATATCAATAGATATATCGATATCTATAGCTATATCTATATCAATAGCATTACGATAGTAGAATACATAGTCACACGTCGACACACTCGTACACAGAACCGTTTGCCTAACTCGAAGTGTTGCGGAGTGACCGTCTACAACGAGCTGACCCACGTATGTTGTAACGGTCAGATCAGCGGCCGACCGGTCAATGCTGCCTATCTACGCTTCTAGCCCGCAGAGCTAACACTGGTACATACGCGCACGATGCGTGCGTGTGTACTGTACGACGATTGTTATTACTGGTATTGTTGTCGTCAACGTTTACAAACGATTACAGTTTATTAATAAATATTGAAAATATAAATACCCTATATATTTTTTCTTAACAAAATATACATATATACTAGTGGCGATGTTTAAATAGTAATTGTTATTTTCATAATATATATATATATATATACAACACCTGTAATATGCCTATTTCTTTGATGATAATTATTTGAATACAAATACTTATATATTTCATCATTTAAAATTCAATACATTTGTAAAATACTATAAATATAATACAAATATGTATTGTTTAGATAATGTTAACATATACATACTATAACTAGAATTACTAACCTACATATACGAAATATCAACCTAAATTATATTTTAAATTGTAATTATGAGATTAATATTATATATATTTATTGAAGACAAATATAAATGATAAATATTATTAAATAAATATAGATATTTATTCCATCAAACTAATACTATAATTGTTGTATCTTACAATACGACTTTTACATATTTATCAACATGTTAATTAGATATATATATAAATATGATATAAGTATGAACATAAATAACATTATAAAATGAAATACTATGCAAAAAATACACTAAACGAAAATATAATAAATAAGTAATTTATTAAAATGAACACTTATATTATACGTGCCTCGAGGTAACAGATTTATTGAAATGACTAAAACTCATCAATAACGGTTAAACTAATCGGACTGAAGCTCTCGTGGTAGTTAACCCCATATGTGGTTAGTTAGGCCCCAAGGGTTGATCAGGCACTATACAATAGTATTAGTGACGTCTCCTGGTGGCGAAATAAGATTCCAAGTAATGGTTAATTCCAGTCAAATCCAATAAATCTGTATAACATAAACAAGTAAAGTTAATAATAAGAATACATTTATGTATTTATCAAACCTGGTTCTAAATACATGTAAAGATCAGATACATGGTTTGGAATTTATTCAATTAAATATATATTCTGTTCCCAAAGAAATTATGCAAGCCATTTTTTTTACCCTGGGATCGATGTATATTTATTGATGGTCCTCGTATTTTAAAATCGTAACAGTCAGGTAGTGAACTCGATCGAAATCAACTAGTCCTTACATAATTATATACCCAAGTATAAGATCAGCATATTGAATGCGATATTAGAGTGATTTAATTTCAAGACATTAGTTAACCGTATAATTTCATGTATGTAGATTACACCTATAAAATAATTGTTTAGTATACTATCTTTGCACCTTTTCAATAAGGTTCTTATTACTAATGTATATGTCATGAGCATTCCTAATTTAGGAATTGTATTCCAATATAGGTCTTACATAAGATAATATCCTTTTAATATAAATCTATAGTAATTAGTTATAAATATCATCTAAATAACATAATAATTATTGAATAAGTTTTATTGCAGATATAATTAATATGAAAATTAAAATACAAATTATTACTGATTGTTATACCAAGATCTCTGTAATGAAAGCTAATTGATAACATATCCATAGTATAGTGTGGATGTGTTATATATTTGCCTATTCTCATACATTTGTTATACAGTCATACATTATTACTCAGAACATTTATGTAGGGCCAGTTCCAGGTATTCATCCATGCAGATATAGCATCAAGGCGAGGCTGTTGTTTCCGAATTTCAGCTAAAGATGTAGATGTACAGTGTTAAGCTCAAATTCGCATCATCTAGAGAAAGAAAAAGAGTAAGAGGAGGTATAATTATACTTTGGAGATCATTAATATATATCAGGAATATCAAGGGTCCAATAACAGACCATTTAAGTACCCCAGATACAACATCTTGAAAGTTTGAATAGATATAGTTAATTTGTACACATTGTTTTCTATTAGAAAAATACGATGTAATCCAAGATAAAACGTTACAATATATTCCAACATAAGTTAATTGATATGTAACCGTGTTATATACAGATTCCTATAGAAATCTGGAAAATAAATTAATTTCAAGACTTTTTATTAATCTGCTGCAATAACGTATACGAATAAGATCCAATCGATGTTGGAATAAGGGTTTATAATACATTTACCGAAGAAGGGATATATGAGCTCTATAAATAATTATCGTGGCATTAATTTAACGCCCACAGCTCCAAATATATATAATCTAATGTTACTAAATAGAATAAGACCTGCGGTAGACATTATATTACGAAAAAATAAAATGGTTTTAGAACTAATAGATCTACCTCTGGTCAAATACTTACGAAAAATAATGCACAAAATCTGACAGCTACTATCCTTTTCATCGATTTCTCCAAATATTTCGAGGAAAGATAAAAGAGATACTCAATGCGTACGGTATACCAGATGAGATTATAATTGCTATCATGGTAGCATACAAAAATACTAAATATATTGTGAGAACTGACGAAGGTGATACTGAATTTATAAACATCTCTGGTGGAGTTTTGCAAAATGATACACTATTCCCTTTTATTTTCTTAATTTATCTTGACTATGTTTTAAGCATTAGACCGTAATAATGAATTTAGGTTTAATCTCATTGAGAGAAGGAGCAAAAGATATCCGTCAATACAAATTACAGAGGTTGACTATGTGGATGATCTAGCTATAGTAACCGATAAAACCAACGAAGCAATAAAAATTTTACAAAAACTTAAACATGATGCAAAAGAAATTGGGCTATCTATAAATACTGGAAAGACGGAATTCATCAGTATAAATCAAGGAAAAAATAAAGTTATCAAAAGCCTAAACGGTAAGAATACTAAAGAAGTTTTTGATTTTAAGTATATTGGAAGATACATCCAGTCAAAAGAAAAATATATCAATATCAGATTAGATAAAAGCTGGGCTGCATTAAATGAAATAAACTCTATATGGAAATCTAGACTACCTGATAAAATGAAAATAATTTTTTTAGAACAATTGTTGAGTCGGTATTAATATATGGTTCTGTTAGCTGTACTCGAATAAAAGCGATTGACAAATTTTAATAATAATTATACACGAATGCTGCTTGCCATCCTAAATAGATATTGGAAAGATCATCCAAACGATAAAGAGCTATACGAAAATATACCAGACATTTGCACGTCGATAAGATAGCTAAGATTGTGTTTTTCTGGGCACTCTTGGAGATCCAAATTGGAACTGGCATCGGATGTTATAATCTGGAAACCTACTCATGGTAAAAGAAAAAGAGAACGACCCAGTAGGACCTACGTCGATCAACTGGTGAACGATACACCAAGTGATGTTAACGAAATAAAAAAGGCGATGGAAGATAGATATGGATGGATGAAGATAGTCGAAAACTGAAGAGCAAACTTGACATGGTAAGGAAAGGTAAAACTACATATCTGAAAATCATATATTGTATATCTGTATGATTATAGGTAAGTTTATATTAATGAATCATGTAATTTATTATTTTATATCTATTAATGTATTAAGTATAATATATATAATATATTATTTATCACTTATTTATTACATATTCTATTTTTTTGATGAGTTTTATAATATTCTTATTGATATCAAATTCTATTATGTTAGGTGATTTTAATTTTCATTATTTTTCATCTTTATTTCCTTTTATAGAATTCAAATCTATTATGTATACTCTCTCATTGAAGTAGCATTTTAACTTTCCTACCCATATTCATGGTAATTGTTTAGATTTAATTTTAACACAGAAGACAGTTACATAATCAAATCTACTATTCCCTCGGATCTCATTATGGATCATTTTGCATTAATTTATAAGTTGAAAATGTTCAAATTGAATACAAATAGTTCTATTGTTTACTATAGAAATATAAATCAATTGATTTAGATATATTTTCTTCAGTTATATCCGAATATATATATATAAGATCACGAATGGCATACTACAATGTGATACCTTAGCTCCGTTTCTATTTATTGTATACCTCGACTACATATTAAAGAAATTATTGGATATAAACTAAAATCTTGGCTTTACACTCTCACAAAGTAGAAGTAGACGTAGCCCTGTAATTTGCATAACTGATATTGATTACGCTGATGATATAGCCATATCAACTGATAGCGTAAACGCCGCAATGATATTGTTACATACAATTGAAGAGAAATCAAGCTACATTGGCCTGAAAATCAATACAGATAAGACTGAATATATTACTCTCAATCAGAACCAACACGGAATACAATGTATCACCTTAAAAAGCAGAGAAAGATATAAAATAAAAAGGGTAGAAGAGTTCAAATACCTAGGTAGCTACATAGGATCCACTGAACGTGACGTTAATATATGAATAGCAAAAGCATGGGCAGCCCTAAACAATAGGAATGTCATCTGGAAATATAATCTTACTGATAAATTAAAAATAAATTTCTTTCGAGCCGCTGTCGAATCAGTACTTGTGTACGGGTCCATCACCTGGACACTAACATCATCGCTGGAGAAAAAATTGGATGGCGCATATACTCGCATACTACGATCTGCATTAAATACATCCTGGAGACAAATGCTAACGAACGAAACACTCTACAACGGTATACCCAATATATCAGCTACGATCATAGAGCATATAATGAGATACACCGTACACTGCTGGAGAAGCAAAAACGAATTGGCTAGTAAACTATTACTATGCTATCCAAATTACGGAAAAAGATCAAGAGGTAGGCATGTAAAGACCTATATCGATCAGCTATCAAGTGATACATGATACGAAAGAGAAGAACTGGCAAATGCAATGCAAGATCGAGATGGATGGAGAGAATGAGTTAGGAAATGTCGAGAAACCTGGTAAGGATTATAATTAATATGGTATACATATTCTTGAAATCATATCAAATAACTTACATTGACCTCTACATAGTTATAACTATATAACTATATATATATATATATATATATATATATATGAAAGTTAATTATTATGTTCTTTGTAATATATTAAATCGATATAATTCGGTAAAAATTTAAATTAATTAAAAATTAAATTAAAAAATAATAAAATTTAATTTTGTAAATCACCACTATAAACAAACAATCATTTAATTTTCACATTTGTATTTTCAATTTCCTGATCAGACGTTTTATGTGAAAATTATTGTATCCGAATATTATTACCTGAATTATTGTTATCAATGGAAGAGATCGAAATCAATTGTATCAAAGGGCATATGTGTGCCGAGTATTCAATGTTTACTGTTATAAAGAGTGCGTGGGAAAAGTTTTCTATCGATAATAGTTAGTTAACAAACTTTCATAACGTATCCTAGCTCATCGATATGTGTGGCCTATACTCCATAGAGTGATATTTGTGTGTTATACCTATTTGTTATGTTAACGTCACACCATTCATGTTACGTAAGGTGTGTGTGATTTATATATATTATATTAATTATGTTATATATCCTGTGAAGATTATTATTATAATTTATCATTTATTATTAGAATTAACAAATATTAATACAAATGCGCTTTATTTTACAATTATAATATAATATATATATATATTGATTGAGTTGTAATTTAAAAATAACTACTATTTTTGTTAGAATAATTATTTAAATGACTCATAGCTAGTTTGATAATGTGTTTTGATTGGGTGGCTAAATCATTAATATAACTCCAATAGATTATAATAATGTATATATGACATTAATTTGTATATACGTAATTCATTTTATTGTTTACATTTTATTTTTTATTTATTTTAAAATTATATTGTTTATTAACGCAACCATTTTTCTAAAATATAACAAAGATTTTACTATTAAAATTTCTTCGTAGAATCTTTGTATATAATATGAAAATATATTTGTATTATATATTATGTTAAATATAACTCTATTATCTACTAAATAGATTATATTAGATTCCCAATGATTTATCGCTGGTATTATTTAAATTGTATTATCGTTATATTACAGGCGTGTGTGTAATACCAACACCTCATATAACCTCGGTTATAGGTTATAAGAGGTCTTGGTAATACACGTATATCTATATTTAGTGTTGTGGTTTTCACAGGTATACCACACCTACAGATATATGTGTGTATGGCATGTATACATACACAATATAATGACGTCTGTTTAATGCTATTAATACTACTATTACATTCCTACAGGAGTTCATACGCAGTTAGCCATCCCAGAGAAATGCATGATAGATTTCCAACTAATGCATGATAAACTATTTAAAGTGAGAAATAATCTTAAAATTCGTTTAAACAGTTACACAGAGGTCAGTATTAACTTTGTATTTACCTACAGCTGTAGTTATATATTTATATATTATCATTATTATTATAATACTTATTATTAGTACTATATTCATTCACGTATTAAGCACTACCTACTATTTTCCGACTAACATTTACAGGTGAAGCCGGTAGTAGAAAGCCTAATAACCGTGGCAACCTACTTATCTTACATGACAGATGACATAGCTATGTACGAACCTAACTGTATTCCAGAACACATGGTAGTATGTGATCGAGTCATGGATAAGCTGATGAAAGGGCTGGAATGTCTCGTATCCATGACTCACCTAATCATTCCTCATCATCAGTATCCCACTTATAAAGAGGTACATTATTAACTACGTATATGTGTGCATGTGTATGTGTGTGTTTATGTGTGTGTGTGCGTGTGTGTACTAGAAAATATATTACTTATATTTTAATATTTATATATATAATATAATATTATAACTTTCTTATATTTTAATATCGAAGAATAAATAGTTCAATATTTATTATTGAATTAGAACATTTATAAAATTATATATTCGATGTAAGTATCCTATAAGTATGATATTTATATTGACCGTGTGATTCCACTATGTAAATATCTTCTTTTTGAAGCAAATTTATACATATTTATAAATATATGCATACAACTTAATTATATATATATATATATATATATATATATATATATTTAATAAATATGACATATAATATTATAACAAATGACAAATAATATCTAATTTAAAATCTAGGATTACGAATTATTAAAATCAGCGGTCAATATGTTAACAAGTAAATATTATTCTCACTGTAAAGAATACAAGAAAGTAATGAAATTGAAGGTATATTAATATACAATACATTTTAAAATATTGTATAACAATATATAATTTTATATAATATTATATAACATGTACTTTTCGATTATATTTACTATATTATACTTATTATTTAATATGACCAACGATATTTATTTAATATAATATTTAACTTATATATATGTTAAGATAGTTTAATAAATTTATAATAATATAGAATATTAAAAGCTATATGAAACCATATATATATATATAATTGTATAATTAGATATATAATAATATTTACCAATTAATAGTCAAAAGATGTTAAAATGAAGACAACAAATTTAAAGAATAGTGTAAAAAAAAGGTAACTAATAAATACATATAACAACATTAATTAGATATATATTAGATTATAGCGTATCATATACAATCATAATGTAATGATTGGTTGAGATGATTAAGTAGATGCTTTAATTCGAGGCGCCATTTTATTTATATTAATAATGTATTTTATATAATAATTAAAGAAATAAATAACTTCTATTAATAAATAATGCTACAATTCTACAATAATTTGACCAAAATCAATATTAATTATAATTAACTATAGTATAAAATCGCAATTAGATTTTATATTAAAAAATACTAAATTATATTAATATATAAATAATAATAGAGTATATTTAAATTACATACTATCTATAGTAATTGTAAAATAAAATATATACAAATTGAAAATTTATATTTATTTTATTTTACTTTGATTACGATTTAACTCTAAAACAATAAATTATATTTTGAACATATATTTAGATAACATATTTAAAAGTACATTTATTTCTTTCGATGACAATATGGGAACTAAAATATGTTTCAGTTATAAGTTATTGATAACGTACGATTATAAAAACTGACTATCGTCAGATATTTTCTTTATTTTTTATTTATTTTTTATCATTTATATAATTATATCATAAGAATGAATATGATTACATGTGACATTAAACCATCGTTAAGAGATAAATAATATTTAGATATATATAGTTGTGGAGAGTCATCCATTTGTAACGGTACCTGTATACATAGTGTATACATATTGCCTGTGCCATACATCATATTTCATAAGTATCACCATGGTGATATACGGACGTGTAGGGGAAAGTAACCGAATACGGACACTCGGTATCTCAAAAACCATAAATCCTACATAAACATTTTTATGAATAAAATTCTCATAATTATATAAATAGTCAAAAAAAGTATTTTATTTTTAATTAATAAAAATATTGCTGATATATCCAATAAACTGATTTTTTTATTACGTTTTTAAATTTATGAAAAAATATTTCAACTTAAAACCTTCTCAAGAATATACAAATGTATCGATATACAATATAATACTATATTATTAAAAAATAAAGCATTCTAAAAATTATATATATAATTTCTATATTTGTAATCAAATATTAATTAAGTTATAATCATGTATCTAGAGGTCATATAAGTCCCTAATACGGACACTCTAGATGTCTTAATACATACACCATATAACCAATCAGCGCGTAGCGTATGAACTATTCTGATTTTCATAAAAATCGCGTGCGTTATAATATTAATACCACTAATAGAGCTAAATCTAATTTTTGTATTATTTAGATACTTAAATTGTATTATTAATTAAAAAAATAATAAAAATAAATAAATTATTAAATAATTAAATTAGAATAAATTATTCATAACATCAATTATAAATCATGTAATTGTAATTTATCTGATTGATTCATCAATAATATATAGTTTATCTAGTGTATATAGGGTGTACGCATTATAAAACTGTGTGTCAGTATTCGGAAATGGGTACCGAATACGGACACCCCCGTTATCTATGGAATTAAAAGATTAAATAAAATTTTAAAATCACAATAATGTCTATAATCATATAATATTAAAATATTCTAATTTTTGAATAAAAATAATGAGCATAAAATGTTAAGGCCATTTATTGTTAAAGTGTCCGTATTAGGTTACTTTCCCTTATACGCATATATAGACATATTTAAATTAGAATTACATATATATATATATATTAATTATTATATTAATTACTATATTAATTATAACACATATTTTATAGAAATCACTAATAAATGTACTTACCTGGACATATACATTAAACAATCGATACATCAATGGGCTACTGATCGAGTACGAAATATTCGTATTCTACACACTCGTCATTACCAAAGTCTATTGTTGATACGGACGACGTTATGTATGCTTTGAAACACCGCCCCCTTTACTTACCCATCTCATAACTCTAACAACCCCTCCCCACGGCCCTTTTTAGGGCCACCCCATCATGTACAAGTCTATTTAATCAATTTTAATGATTCGTTTTATTGTAACATAATATATATTTATATATTTCATAGTCCTGAAACAATTGTTCTTTCTATTCTTGATGATTTTCTTAATACTCTTGATAATAATTCTAATATATTAATATATGTAAGGGACGGAACGGGGTAGTGGCTGAAACGGCATAGTGGTCATTTTAATTAACGCTTTAACTATTTCCTTCCAATCGTCATTTATCGTCACCTATACAATTCGTGCTAAATGGTGCTAAATAGGATAACAAGTTCTATATACAATATTTAGATAATCAAAATGTCTATAATATAAAGTAAATTTTTTTTTTTAAATGTCAAGTTTATTCTAATATATTTAAAAAATATAAAGTATAATACAATACACTAAACATATTCTGTAAATATTAATATAGTATTACATGTTATTTATATACAGTAAATATTTAAGAAAATAATATTAATAATCAAAGAAGTAGTAAGAATTTACGTATGCTTATTAAGTTAAAAAAGTAAAAACTTGAAAAAATTAAATTCAATGTTTTTAAAAATTAAATAATCTTGTAAATTTCATATGGCTCGACCCCATCTTTCATCTCAATGCGATATTTCCTTTCTAGGTTGCCAAGTCCTTCAAATATTTGTGGATTTATTTCGTTTTTTTCACCAATCAATCTATTACCCATAATGCTACTGAATCTCTACGTGATAATAAACCGCATATTTGATTTTTTAGAACATATAATGTTTAGTGTATTGTTCTATCTTTATACTTTTTATTGCATTCGACACATCCTTTGACTTTTATATTCATCATATTTGCGCCTTTCAGTAACGTACTGCATTTTTCTAACTTGGGTAAAGACTCTTAATAAGGAATAACTGAGACACTCGCTCCTGTATCTATTTTAAATTTAATTATCTGGTTATAATTCCCAATTTGAATTTCAAAGTTTTTTATCAAATCACTATATTTTGTGCTTGTGATTACTTCTCCCAAAAATTCCGTTTTTTCTATCTTTGTTGATGTTACTTCATTTACGTTGTATTTCTTATTTCTGCAGCATTTTGCCCAGTGTCCTGCCTTATTGCATAGATTACATTTTGTATTGTAAGCTATGCATTGTATTGGTTCATGTTTCAAATCACATCTTGACATTTCATGTTTCCATAGATATTTTTAACTTTATCATCGATTTTGTAATTATTCGAATATTTCTATTGATTTTGAATATTCTTCGTATGAACAAAGTTAACATCTTCAGTTGACCTATTATTAATATGTTGCATCTGCGTTTTACTGATCTCTTTTATTTTTATTGTTTCCACAACTTTTTCATCTGAAAGTTCTCGATCAGTGCTCTCTTTTAAGAATCTTTGTCTTAGAGCATCATCCTTCCTACCTATGATCATTCGGTATTTTATTAATGCATTTGTTAATTCACCGAATTCGCATGATTTAGCTAGTTTCTTTAACTCGGCATATTATATTTCAATATTCTCATTTTTTGTATTCTCTTATATTGAATGTATACATTTCATACGTTATATTACGCTTTGGAATAAAATATTCCTGTAATTTATTTTTAATCCAGTTAAGGTTTTCTTTGCCTTGTATTTTATTTGTTTTTCCGTCTATTAGCTCTTCTATTTCATTATCATAAACTGAATTATAAATATCAATGCCTTCTTGGCCAATTATATTTAAGAAAGTAGCTATTTGAATTTGTTGACTCTTCACTTCTATTTCGCTCGCACTTTCGTATATATTGTAATTTTGTTTCCAATTCTTCCATATTTCTGCTCCTCTAATACTATCGACTACTAATATTTCTGGTATTCTGAATAGTGCCATATCCTTGATATTACTTATTTAATACCATGTAATATTAATACAATATTTATGAACAATATACACAGATAAATTCTAGAATACACGATTATTCCTATTAAATTATTAACAATTTATTATAAATAAATTAACAATAATAATATTCGATATAAATTTATTCTATACAAATACGATTATATAATATAAATCTGTAATATGTAATGATTTTTTTTTCAGTAAATACAATTGCAAATAAATTATTTAAAATTTAACTTTTAATTAAAATAGAAATTGTTTACCATGTATTATGTAATATTAATTTTCTAATTAACATTCCTAAATCAGTTTAAATTTTCGTATGACTTATGATTAATGCGTCAATGCATCCAATATATGTTTATATATTATAATGAGGATATATCTATATATTACTTATATTTATATATGTATTATATAAACTTTACTAAGCCCGGTATATACGATAATTTCTAAGCACGGTATATATTTATACTATGTAATATCTATATATCTATGTATATATTTGTATGCGTCCTTTCTATTATAGTAACGCCGCTGTCACCATGTAATATTAACAGTATGTATATAGAACCTTGTGTGTCAGATATATCTTCTGGGAGTCGACTCCGTTCCGCAATTAGTCAGTTAGTTTAGTAATAGTTATATGTATAGTTATAATGTGTTAAGTCTGATAGCTAAGTAAAGAGTGCCTTGTTAAGTATAATATAGTGGGCGTGTTTTCTTATAGTAATAGGCGTTTCTAAGCTGTATTATAATTACTATAAAGTTTAAATTTAAATTTAATATTACTATTAAAACATAAATCCAATACAAAATAAATTGCGTGCATGTTATAATTAATTATATTTATGTATATCTACTATTTTATTGGATATTATAGTACTACAATTATTGATACCACTATTATTTTAGCGGGTCGGTAATAGGAGAAGGGGTCGGTATTAGGCACATGTAACCGATTACCGACCCCCTTGTTTATTCTTGTAAATATAATTATATCAAACATTTAAAATAGCCACATTATTCATTGCCATAATATTATCATATTTACAAAATTTCAAATAAATATATTGAATATTGAATAAGTTATTACAAATAGTCATTTAGGTTTCGGTAAGTGGTAATATATATAGGATATGTGGATAACTCAGTTTCCTCAGGATACTCGGCCCATATTTCTTCATCTTTATCCGAAGCGATAAATGCTGAACAGATATGGTGATGATAACTCCAACCCACCGGCTCCCCAGGTTGCGGATAGGGGAACGGCCATTACATATAATGGTTAGCTGCGAATAACAAATAAGCTGTGCCGGATAAACTCCAGGTTACCCCTGACAAGGCATAGTATCTGTTTAGACATCCGAGCAGGGTTACGCAAATGTATATAGAGTAGCGACCGCACATTTTATCTAGTTACTGAAAGCAAAAAATGACAAAACAATCTACAACATATCCATCCCGCATCGCTCGTCACGCGGAACAAGGAGCGCGTCCTGCAATCTTATCTCAGGGTGCAATCGAAAAGTCAGCGACTGAGAATAAGTAAAATAAAAATAAAAATCCCAACTTATAAAGGCTAGTACGAAGACCACGATAAGAATATTAAACACTGCAAAAATATTTAAAATACCAGAATTAATAGACTCAGCAGTAAGAACAGGCCAAGATGTAACATGTATACAAGAACACAGATTCATACACGAAGATACTCTAATAAAAGAACATACATTTGACAAAAGGAAACTTATAACCTACTCGGCATGGAGGAACAACCGTAATTCTGCTACAGGAGGTATTGGAATCCTCTTGACCTTAAAAGTTTATAATACAATAACAAGAGTTGAAAAGATAATTTCACGAATAATGACGATACAATTCCATGGTAACCCACAGACTACAATAATATTATGTTACAATCCAACGAATGTCAGTGATGAAATAGAGACAGAATATTTCTGTACAGATCTCACAGCAATAACGAGACAGGTGCCTAAACATAACCTACTTTCAATCGCTATTGATTTTAAAGCACATCTCGGTCAATAAGACGGTTTCAAATACTCTTTTCACGAAACCACAAATCGAAATGACATTATGCTTAAACATTTTCTACATGCAAATAAATTGATATACTTAAACACGCAAAACCAGAAAATAGCAGGTCAAACCTGGACTCATACTTCGCCAAACAACTTAAAATCACTAATTGATTTCATAATCATTAACTCAAAGTGGAAAAATAGTGCAAATAATTCAAGAGCATATAATTCATTCATCAGTATAGCTTCATATCATCGCATCATATTAGCAAACATAGAGCTGATTATTAGACAAAATATCAAAAATGTAAAACTAAGCTATATGATTGGTAGACCTCAAAATACGATACTCAAATAAAAAAAACTTTCAGTACTAGTGAAAAACGTAGTGAACACGTAGTGAAAAATATTCAGCTCTAACTCTTCAAGATGAATCAACAATGACATTATTATCTGCAAATTCAAGATATGAACATTTTGTATTAGCGTGCAAAGAAATTGCTGGCAAAGTGATCCCTTTAAAGTCTAAACAAAAGAAACGCAACCCCTGGGAAACGCACGAAGTGTGTGAAAACCGTACATCGATACAACAAACTGCACGATTAAAAGACAACCAGCCAACGACTGAAAATATTAGAAATTGTTTACAAGCTCAGAATATTCTTGTAAATTCCTACGAAGAAGAAGAGACACAATATTTTCAGAACAAAATAAACGAAATTAATAATGCAGTTAGCAATACAAAATCGGCGTTATCATGGAAAGCAGTAAATGAAGTCAGCGGTCGAAAGAAATCAAATAAGGGCAACATAAAGGCTACCAGTGACATTGAACGCATCCAGAAGTGGCATAATAACTTTAGCGAGCTTCTTGGATCAACAACAGAACAACCAAACTCCAACAACAACGTACATACTATATCTGAATACAAACCAAAAATACTTGACATATAGACAGGCCTATTAAAAACGGAAGAACTATTAAAAGCAACAAAAAGTGTACAAAATGGCAAGGCTACCAGACTAGATGAAATACTTGTCGAAGTATGAAAACTAAATGAATTTCATGACTTCCTGCTTGATTCGTGTAATAATGTATTAATGCAAAAACCAATAGAAAGCTGGACACAATGATGAATACTACCATTCCTGAAAAAAGGAGATTTATCCTTAACAAATCTACCGTTGACTCTATTATTCATAGACTTCTCCAAAGCCTTTGACTCTATAAATCGCAAAGAGATGAATTATATTCTATGAAGTATGGCATTCCAGGAGAAATCACTAACGCAATCACGATGCTATACACAAATACACAATCTATGGTTAGATCACCCGATGGAGAAACATACTTTTTCAAGATCACGGCTGGGGTACTACAATGTGATACCTTAGCTCCGTTTCTATTTATTGTATACCTCGACTACATATTAAAGAAATTATTGGATATAAACTAAATCTTGGCTTTACACTCTCACAAAGTAGAAGTAGACTTAGCCCTGCAATTTGCATAACTGATATTGATTACGCTGATGATATAGCCATATCAACTGATAGCGTAAACGCCGCAATGATATTGTTACATAACATTGAAGAGAAATCAAGCTACATTGGCCTGAATATCAATACAGATAAGACTGAATATATTACTCTCAATCAGAACCAACACGAAATAAGGTCATCACCTTAAAAAGCAGAGAAGTACATAATATAAAAAGGGTAGAATAGTTCAAATACCTAGGTAGCTACATAGGCTCCACTGAACGTGACGTTAATATATGAATAGAAAAAGCATGGGCAAAACAATAGGAATGTCATCTGGAAATATAATCTTACTGATAACTTAAAAAGAAATTTCTTTCGAGTCGCTGTCGAATCAGTACTTGTGTACCGGTCCATTACCTGGATACTAACATCATCGCTGGAGAAAAAACTGGATGGCGCATATACTCGCATACTACGAGCTGCATTAAACAAATCCTGTATGCAAATGCTAACGAACGAAACACTCTACAATAGTATACCCAATATATCAGCTACGATCAAAGAGCATAGAATGAGATTCGCCGGACACTGCTGGAGAAGCAAGAACGAATTGGCCAGTGACCTATTACTTTGGTATCCAAATCACGGAAAAAGATCAAGAGGTAGGCCTGCAAAGACCTATATCGATCAGCTATCAAGTGATACAGGATGCGAAAGTATCAAAAAATCTGTCAAATGCAATGCAAGATCCAGATGGTTGGAGAGATCGAGTCATGAAATTCCGGGTAAGCTTGCAAGCTATGCGTAAGGTAAGGTAAATATTCGGGTATGTATGGAGCATATGCTTAATGATATATCTTCTATGAGTAACAATCTTAGGTGGATTTGGAATGTCAAATAAAATCGGTATTTCTATACATGTATAGATACATTTTTCCTGTTTGAATATTTAATACTATTAAAAATATATAATATATATAATACTAAAATAACTGTATAATAGAGTAAAATATGATCTTATATATATTATATACATTATAATATATAAATGTATACTATATTATAATAAACACATAATAGAGTTCAAATATTGATCATAATCAAAGTTCTGGGAGCCGTCTTATAAGATTAATCTATAAAAAATCTATAGATTTTTTGTAGATATATTGCATCCTTCTTTCATGACCTTAATCAATAAACTATCGTTCTTAATATTAATAAGAAATCTCATACATCTATTATTGATTGATAATTTATTTAAGCAAATACATAGCCGAAAATATAATCGAAAGTATAAAGTATAAATATTTGCTAACGATAACATACGTTATAGAAATAAACAAAGAATAAAACGAAATTAAAAAAAATTAAAGAAATTAAAACATTTTACAGTTACCGTAAAAATAAACGAAAAACAATCGAAAGTAGAAATAAATCATATAGTAAAAATAAAAAATGATAAAAATAGAAATAAAAGATAGCGTAAAAATAATCGAAAATAGAAATAAAATACATTATTTTGTAAGTGGCAAATAATGTATTATTAATATAAATAAATAATTAATTAAAATAATAGATATTTAATAAATTATGATTTAATATAATTAATAGTTCAATACATTATTATTTAATATAATTAATATCCATTACTATCCATCGGATTAATATATAGTAATTAAAATAAAATATTAGATTTTAAAATTACAAAAGACCATTTATAATTACAGCCGATATGATAAACAATAGTAAATAAGGTAATGTATGTGTTAATTCTGCTTAAAAAGATGATTTAACCTCTCTTTATCTCTTGGAAATCTACGAAATGGTATATTAACATTTATAGAATAATTATTACATTTGATACACTTTCAGCAGTTCATCTAAATCCTTTATATATTTCATTATTAATATAATAAAATAAATTTCTAGTATTGTAATTTTAAATATAAATTATTCTGTCATCCAGTAAACCAATTGATCTTTACATTCGTGAAAGTAAACAAATATGCCTACTTGCTGGAGTGAAACGCTGGGCTTCCGTGGCTTCCAAGAATATTATGATATTATGAAAGTGTTTATACAAATATATAGAGTCAAGCAATCTATAAATGATATACTATACATGTATATCAGTTATTTCATAACTTTTTATTCAATAATTCAGATAAAATTGAATAATAATTTATAATAATAATAATATATAAAACTCAAATATACATATAAATATATATATATATATGTGTATGTGTGTATGATTTAATTTTATATTATTATAGTTATGTTTTTCTCATATTTATTGTGTGTTTGTTCTTTTATTCATATATATTTTTGTGTGGAATCATTTCTCGAAAGCATATTGTTATTACAGGGTTATTTTTTAATTATTATTTGTCTATATTGTATACAATATATTGTATACATATTCCATGTGTATTAATTATGTATGTATAGTTTATAAGTAAAATAAATATTATTCATTCTTTCATTAATTCATAAATATATAGTGACAAGCGATTATGGATTATATTTCTAAAGTTATTAAGTATAAATATTTTTTAAGATATTTATTGTTCTCATTTGATACTATATGTCAAATATAATAAATATTTCTCATGTTAACTATAAATATATATATATATATATATATATATATATATATTTGTTTCATATACAAATGTTCTACGCGAGATAGATATACATCGCATGTCACGATGGGCGTGTCTTAGACTACAGGGTGGGCGTGGTTTAGCTCTACTCGGCCGTGACTATCAGCCGTGACTATCAGCCTCAGTATTCGGGCATCTCGTGTGTAGCTCGCCGTATAGTCTGTAGCGACGATGACCGACTCCTTCACGGATAAAGCGAAATGCTGGGTGGCCGGTGCCTGGCAAAGGTAAGTCAAAAGCTCTTTAGAATATCGCTTTCCCTCTCCATCTATATCTCTTTATCTCTATCTCTCTCTATATCTAGTTACTATGACGAACGGGTAAATAGCTTACGAACTAAATGCTATGTTTAGTTGTGTACTAATCGTATTCTAGGGGTTTACATATTACTTTATCTCTAAATTAAAACTGCTGAAACATGTATATTTTACATCCGGCTTACCGGATATATATAATCGGCTATTATAATATATATATATATATGGTTATAGGAATGTATTCCGTAGATCTTTGCATTAAAGTACGTTACATAACGAACAGACTACTTTACGTATTGAGTCATCGTATTCGTGGCGTAATCGTCATCACTATTGCATCACTATTATGTCACTATTGCGTCACTATTGCGTCACTATTACGTCCCCATTGCGTCACTATTACGAGCGTACTTAACAAGTACTTAACAAGTATCATATTAAATAGCACGTGATAAGGTTGTAGGCGTGTTAAATTTGAAGCCTCACTTTAGAATGTTCGCTAACGTCCAAAATAACTGATCTACCAAATCGCGCGATTATTATTCGTAAATAGTGGAGAACATTCGCAAGTATGGGTTCCACCTAGCGGCAGTTTATTGTAACGTTATGTAAGTTAAAATATGTATGATTATAGATTTTAAATCGGAAATATTCTACTTTTATAAACCGTATTATATTACATATATAATATGTACATTTAGCGAGAGAGGATCGTATAGAGTTATATATGTATGTATAGAGTTGTATTCTAATGCATGTTATATATCGTATACATACATGTTATACATTGTATATATGCACAGACCATTGATATAGCAATTATTGTAATTCATAAAAGATGGTGTAACATTATTTAACTTCGATCGTATCATCTCTGATTAATGCCTTTTACAAGGACATGCGCTTAAGGACATACGGTAACGTTTATACTGTGATTTAGATCCGGTATTAACCGATTGTATTTACTTTTATAGTTCATATCACACTGTTGTCATAGTTACAGTGTATAGAACTCTTACCCAGCACGAACTGTATAAATATACATATACATAATATATATATATACTAGTTTCATTTAGTTTGGCGAGATGTTTATTAATATATCACAAAGAATTCACTACACGAACGTAGTATATGAAATATTGTATTTAATATTGAAAGCGATATCTGAGATTATCTAAATGCGGCATACCAAATTACATATAAGTATTTACATATATATATATATATATATATATATATATATATATATATATATATATTGAATACAATAAAAACAATGGATTTCAAATTGACACCTCAAGAAGTCAATACTTACACATGTTATAAATAACTGTGAGAGGCCCAGGAAAATACAATACAAATTGTTATATTTTTTGTGTTTTAATTTATCTTTTATTAAATTATTAAGTTCAATCTCGATACCTCTGGCTTACTAGCTTTTGGTTGTCCCACTGAGCCATAGACCCCATACAATATATATATATATATATATATATATATATATATATATATATATATATAAAGTTTGTATTATATTAATGTATGATCGATATATATATATATATGCGTATACATCGAAGATACATTAATATATGCGCAACTTTAACAAAACAGATCACACTAATTACGTAATGACGTAACGGTCGACTATTGCGTAACACACCGTATTCACGCCCGCCCTGTGTTACCTAACATCTCGATTAGATCACGATAGTTAACCGCCCCTAATGGGTAGGGTACTATAGGGTACCACACGAGGTAAATGTACAAATACACACACAAACATATATATATATATATATACATATAATAAATATAATATCGAGTTTTTGTACGAATTAAAATAATATTGCTTATCGTCGCGATACAACTACATTTAATCGCGATACACTAATCCCACGCGCACACGCACGCGCACACACGCGCGCACACACACACATACGCACACGGGTATCACTAAGCAAAAGGTACCGGTATTAACGGCATGTAACAACATTTGAACAACGCGCGCCTATATCACGCCTTCAATACGGGAGATCCCCTCTCTCTCTCGCGCTCTCTCGCTCTCTCTCGCGCGCCCCTCTCCGTGACTGACATGTGGGCTATGTATGCCGCGTATCAGAATAATTACCGGCCGACCGCTATAAATAATGCATATGTACGCGAGTACACACACACACTCGTGCGCGCACACATACACACACACTCGTGCGCGCATACACACACACACTCGTAATGGCCGCACGCTGCGGTATCGTATAGGTTTCGGTGGTGGCGGTAGTTGTGGAGGCGACGGTATCATTAGTACTAGTAGTAGTAGTGGTAGTGGTGGTAGTGGTGGTGGTTGGGTGTAGTGGTGGTGGTTGGGGTGCAGTGGTAGTGGTTGGGGTGTAGTGGTGGTGGTTGGGGTGTAGTGGTGGTGGTTGGGGTGGTGGTGGTGGTTGGGGTGTAGTGGTAGTGGTGGTAGTGGTGGTGTGGTGGTAGTGGTGGTGGTTGGGGTGTAGTGGTGGTGGTTGGGGTGTAGTGGTGGTGGTTGGGGTGGTTGGGGTGTAGTGGTGGTGGTGGTAGTGGTGGTAGTGGTGGTGGTGGTAGTGGTGGGGGTGGTTGGGGTGTAGTGGGGGTGGTTGGGGTGTAGTGGTAGTGGTGGTAGTGGTAGTAGTGGTGGTAGTGGTGGTAGTGGGGGTGGTAGTGGTGGTAGTAGTGGTAGTGGTGGTAGCGGGGGTGGTTGGGGTGGTTGGGGTGTAGTGGTGGTGGTTGGGGTGTAGTGGGGGTGGTTGGGGTGTAGTGGTGGTGTAGTGGGGGTGTAGTGGGGGTGGTTGGGGTGTAGTGGGGGTGGTTGGGGTTTAGTGGGGGTGGTTGGGGTGTAGTGGGGGTGGTTGGGGTGTAGTGGGGGTGTAGTGGGGGTGTAGTGGGGGTGGTTGGGGTGTAGTGGGGGTGGTTGGGGTGTAGTGGGGGTGGTTGGGGTGTAGTGGTGGTGGTTGGGGTGTAGTGGGGGTGTAGTGGGGGTGGTTGGGGTGTAGTGGGGGTGGTTGGGGTGTAGTGGGACAATATTCCCGTCGTAGTCGGCTGTTAAATCTCTAATTTCCCCATTTTAATCATATATGATAGTATCATAGTATACTTCTCTATATGTTCAGTACCCCTATACGGTTGTATTGCCTATAGTGTTAGCCCTACACGTACCCATAGGTGGAGCTACGTAGCGATTACGAGCCTATATCCTTATAAGTAAATATCCTTATAAGGAACGCGCAGCACCTTACGTATAGAACACGTGATCTATACCGGCGTTATGTTGATACACTACTGAACTATATCACATATATATATATATATATATATATATATATAAATATATATATATATATATAATATATTATATATATATATACTTATGTTGTATTTTATTATTATAATTAATCAAAACTAATACGGGTCTTATACACTATATATATATACTATAGTATATATTATTTGATGATATTATTATCATCATATGTAAGAAGTATCTATATATATATATATATATATAAATGTATGTAAGATGCGCATCGATATTAAATGTATACAATTGATATCGATGGGCTTAGAAAGGCTTCGATTCGCTGTGTAGTTCTACAACACCAGTTATATTAGGTAACGCACTTATTCGTATTAGCACATCTATTTATAGCATTGTTATTAGCACTAATTATAATTACCATTATTTATTATTATTATTATTATTATCATTATATAATAACATTATTATTATTATTTTTTGATTAATTTTATTATTTATTTTTAAGCAAAATATAAACGAAATTATAAAGTTGACATATTTTCTAACGATAATACAATAATGTTATAACACATATATTTCAATAACTTATTTATATACGTATACGATATTGAAATCAATTTAAGATCATAATAAATAAAAAATAAAAATAACGAACAAATCTGGAGAGAATGCTATAAAAAATAAAAATAAATTATCCAAAATGATTATCAAATTATATATTTTGTATATAAAAGATATTTGTAAATCATTTATTGTTTAATTATTTTTAAATTAAATAGTGACCATATATTAACTGTCTATTAATTATATGTCTAACTGTATTATTATAATATTATATTGCATGTAATGTTATATATATTTAACATATATATATATATATATATATATATATTTAATGTTTAACAACTAGTTATTTATATAATTATTTATTAGCGATATTAAGGAAATAATGATATCTGTATAATTATTTGTGATTTAAAAAATTGTGGGTAAATCAATTGTTAATAACTTTTTTTAAATTGAGGTTATTATATATTTTTTAAATTTTCGATATATTTAAAAAATAAAATAGTCTATTATAAAATAAAATAGGCTAATATAATTAATTAGATACAAATACATCATGTTTACCATCTGTTCCATAATTATGAAGTATCTCTATTAATATTTTAATTTTTTAAGGATTAATTTCAATATTATCAAATTATTATAAAGTTAAATTAGAAAACTGAGTATATTCCTTTCATTTAAACAATTTATATCAATTAAAATATTATTTTAATATTTGATCGATATATGAAAATAAAATATGTGTTGTTATATCAAATAGAAATGTAAATATATACTTTAAATTATACTTATTTTTCAAAATTCTATGAAACTTTCATTTGTCATAGTTATCTATCTAGAGATGTTAAACTTGTAATATTTTAATTTTTTAATTTACCCAACCAATTTACATTTGTTTTGCAAGTTAGTTTTAGTTTTTGAAATATTTTTTTGAAATTGTTGTTAATTTTAAATAATACTATTTTTCTTGAAATAAAATATAATAATATAATTTATATTATGATAATATTATATGCATAGCTTATTTACATTATTAAAATAGTCTATATTTTTAGTTCAATAATAATGATTTATATTTATACATATAGCAGAATTAAGTATAGAAACATAATATATAACTATTTATTTTTTAATTAGATATTAAAATTTTACATATTTTTTATGGATATTTTACATTAAATAAAAAAACATAATAAAATATAATAAGATTCTCACTTTTATTTATATTTAACAAAATAATCTCCAATAATTATATAAAATTGTAATTATTTTTAATTAGAAAACATTAATCAATTATACGTTTACAATGTTGCTTATTTTTATTTGCGAAATTCAACTTTTAATAATCTAATTGTAAAGTAATGTATAAAAATTCAAGTAATTCGCAACTATATATTATTCAAATTAAATTGGACACGTTAAAATATCCTATAGAGCTATTGATCTATAGATTAATTAACATTTTTTTCGTAAAATATAATAATCGACATACCTATTTATTTGATATTGTATCAATTTGGTATTTTAAAAATAAATCTAAAATACATATATATATATATAATACACGTATGTCTAAAATATATTTACAAAATAACCGTATCCTCTACGAATTATTTATCGTATCTAAGAAGAGTATAGTTTGTTATAAAATAACTAAAGAAAAGCTACGCGAGCACACACGTACAGTGTACGTCGCACACACACACACACACGCAGATACAATGTGACGTACACAAACATACGTACCTACACACGTATAATAATCCGTATCCGGGGATAATATTTCGACGTTTCCGAGAATTCTAATTTTCATTAAAACCCGATGACGTCACAACCAATGACGTAATCACTTGCCGATGATGTAACACGAGACCTAATTAGAAGACGGCTCGCAACGTAAACATTCGTATAGTCGTATATAGGTGCGTATATGGTACGGCGGCAATACTCGAGGATAATAGATATCTAGACTATTGTTTAGATGTTGTATCAGCCACAACGGACTACTCCGGGGTAGGGGCGAACCTGGGATAACAGGTCACTTAAATAATCGACCAATCATATTCGAGTTACGTTTTTTCAAATATAATTATCATAAAATTATAATTCGTTTTTATTAATATAAAAAAAAGTTATTATTAAAGATGGAAATATTAGAAAAAAAGCATATTTATTCGATTTTCTAACATATATATCATATAGGCATGAGAATGATATTTTGTATATTTATGCTATGGTAATATAATTGATTTCATTGAAAAGATAATTAAACTCTATAATAGAAGATACAGTTTTTTCAAATATTTATTTTTTTTAAAGTATTGATCAAAAATGTGAAGAAAAAAAGCACTACGTCATTATATTTTGTTTTGATATTAGAAGCTATTCCTATTCGTATATCACACATAAGTGTGTAATCTAGGGACTTCGCCCCTTAGATGTCAATTCATATATGATATACTTAAGACTGTATGCAGTATACTGTAGTGAAGCATAATTGACTAGGAAATAATTAAATAACATGATAATTAAATTTAAAGTTACGATTAATAATAATAATTAGTATAATATATAGTATACGTATTAGTATGGGAATGGTACATCATGGGTGTTGCGGAAAAGAGACTGATGTTTATAATGTAAATAACTTCGTAATTTTTAGAGAAATCGACCAAGGTATGCTTATTGCTTATTTCTTATAGGCTCGTATTAAGTGTTGGGAACTTCTACAGTTAATACGATATATTACGTAATGAATCGTAATAAGTACGTCATATAGGGATAACATTAATATATGTAGCGCCGTTTAAAGGATTTGAAAGAAGGGACAACTTCCAAAAATATGTATGTAAAAAAATGATATATTAAAAACTATATAAATGGTTACTAAATGGTTACTAAATAAATAGGATTATGATGTGATTGATTATGAACAAATCTTATTTAGTGTTGGCAAACCTTATGTGGGGTATTTACCCAAACCTTTAAAAAAGGTACCAGCAAACCGATAACAATGCCGGTGATTGACATCTGATAATGGATTAATACAATCACTTTAGTCAGTAGTATTGCATTGAGGTCAAGTGTACTGATGTGTTGATGTGATGTGTTAAGAATCACACCCCATTTGTTCAGAATCCAACAATTTATATTTATATAATATAATAATCTGTATATTATGACTAAATGGATTATAAATATATTAGTTGTACCATGCATATTCATTAGGTATGATATAAAGCCTTTTTAAACTGAGTTTAATACATTGCGACGAGTGGCTCGTGTTAAACACGTTACGGCAACACATTTAACGCCGCTGATTTGTAGTGGAAATGTATCGAGAGAAACTAATTCACTGTGTTATCGATGTTACATAGTTTATATTGTTATTCTATAGTATTCTTTGTTTAATTCAATAACCTATACCATCGTTAGCAAATAATTCAACTTTATATTTACACTATAGCATATATATATATATATATATATATATATATATTTGATTATTATAAAAGCACCCATCGATTAGTGAAATTATTTCACTCCTATAGATTTCGTCTACAGCACGGTCAACTTACAGGACCCCTCCTCCTTGGTTTCTCCTTAGCATGTCGAGAATATACTAACATTATATGCATACAGTTTATACACTGTATGCGCATACGCACATTAAGAATACGTATTTCAATGCATACACTTTTAATGAAATTAAAATCCATAAAACTATATATTTAGATATATATCTAAAAAATATCATAGTGGATTTTGTTTTGATGGGGCCAGTCGCTAGCCACTTTAAATTAACATGTGAGATAGGAAAGAGATAGATAATATATTTATGTTTTCAAAAGTACCTATATATGTAGCTAATATATATTATATGTTATTTATAAACCTTGAACATTTTACAAAGATTTATAGAACAGTTCAACGATGGAACCTTTCAAATATCATAAATTGTGTAAACAAATACTGAAATATAAGTTTCTGAAAATAATTTTTGAAAAAAAAATGAATCGAACGCTTATGATTAATATTAATAATTCTGCGTATATATATATAATTATATATAATTTTTTATATATACAAATGATAAAAAACATAAAGCAAAATCATACATTTTCACCACATTGCATGAGCAATAATCAAATAAAATATTGATATTATCCTTATGTTCATTAATTCTTGCATTAAATGTATACGTTTATTAATATGATTATATATACATGTTTACTTCATCCACTTTATCAATATATAGATTCATTTTAAAATGATCTTTTGTGGTTTAATAGTAGGAATTTATGAATTAAACCATATGTTGTCTAGTGTTTCTACTAATTATTTTATAGTATATTTTATATTTCCTCGTTTTTCATTCTTTTATAAATAAATTCTGAATATATAAGTTTAAATAAATGAGTAATTTATTATATTTAAGATATTCTATGACAAAATCAACTTTAAATATATTATGTATTCGTAATTTCACGATAAAATGTAAATCTAAAATGAAAGGTTATACATAAACTCCCGATAAGTCGGACTCGCAAGGGACCGTGAAAAGTGTCCGACTTAGCGAGATTTCCGACTTATCCGATATTCAGAATATCATGCAAATAAGACATTGTAGATGCGGAATGTGAGTTAAATGGTTACCGAAATGTGGAATTATGCAACATTCAACAACATAAAATATTGTATTCAATAATATTACTTACTAAAATTATAATATTCATTATTTAAAGTAAATATTTCTGACAATTATTAAAAATTCCGACTTATCCAGTATAAAATCATAAAATGACAATAATATGTGTCCGACTTACAGAAAAGTCAGACTTATCCAATCCAACGTATCAGACTTATCCGATTAATTTAAAATGGAACTAAATACAAATCCAACCAAACCAACTAAATGTGTCCGACTTATCGATAATTCCGACTTATCCGTAGTCCGACTTACCGAGAGTTGACTGTATATATATATATACAGCTGTGATTAAATATCTATTGTAAACAATATTATGTGCATGCGTATTTAAAAAAAAAGACTTATTTTTCATTTATCTAAATCGATTTATTGGCCAGCGGGCTAAAACTAATACACATACAATCCTTAGACTAACTCGTATATCATCATATTATATGGACATATTTTATATATATATATATATATATATATATATATATATATATATATATATATATTCTATGGACTCCATAGTATGTAGTTTGTTGATTATATTTGTGAATTTGAAAAACCACCTTAACAACGTATTAACCTACGTACATACACTGCGGCGTACACTATGCAGTGTTCATGTAGTGTATACATCATACAAGAATACTTCGCAGATATATTGTTATTAGTGTATATATATACACTCACACACACACACACATATATATATATATATATATATATATATATATATATATATATATATATATATATATAGTTCGCAAGGTCAGACATGCATATATGTTTCGTTATCAAAATATATTATAATCTAACACCCGATACATATGTATATTATACCGTATAAACAAGCATTATACATTGTAATCGAATACATGCGCACACCATGGAGAAGTTCGTACAACATATTATAGCCGGTACACTCGCACACATAACGATTGGGTGTGTGCGTATGTGCGTGCGTGTGTACAGTAACAGTGATTGTAAACATGTTGTTGATTATGGATTCGACCTTAACTTTTGGTTCATTGAAATTTGAGTATTGAGAATACCCAACAAATATTTTTTTAATTTAGGTCAATATTGGCAATGCGAAGCTCTGGTCGAATTTAATCAAATTTAACATTGGTATAGATAGGAAAATACCACACACAACAAATATGTTTATTTTTCACATTTATAATTAAGCTACAACCATGACATTTTTCAGAATATGTGTAATGTGTATAGTTTCTATGAATAATATCAACACAAATTTTGCTCCTCATAATTTTTTACAGAATCGTTATTTTGATAAATTTATATTATATTTAATAAAAAACAATTCATTAATCATTATATATAACAATGTGACTTACAAAATAATAACTACCATGGCATTTCTTTAATTTTATTAAAAATCATCAATAAATGACAATTATTTCTGTGGATTAATACCTCTACAAATTTTATGATTTTTTTCTACCTTATCTTAAGATGTTGTATTTAGGGTACAAATATTATAAATTAAAAAAAGAGCTCTTTATAATGTTAATAAATTATCAAAGTGAGCTCATTTTAAGAAAAATTTTATAATTATAGAAATGTTATTAAGAGTGAAATGACATGGTAGTTATTATTTTTTAAGCCAAATTGTTATATATATATATAGTGATTAATGAATTGTTTTTTATTATATATAATTTATATAAATTTTTCAAATATAACGATTCTATAACAAATTATGAGAGGTCAACAAAAATTATGGAAAATCCTTTTTAAAAAAAAATCCTAGAAATAAAATAAAATGTGTTATGAATTTGATATTATTCATAGAAACTATACACATTACACATATTCTGAAAATGGCATGATTGTAGCTTAATTATAAATGTACAGTTTACGACGTATGTGAAGTATGGTTAATGTGCAGATTGTATATTTAATGTGCGAGTTTTTAGAAAATATATATATTATAAATTAGAACGTAATAAATATATATATATATATATATATATATATATATATATAAATATATATATATATATATATATATATATATATATATATATATATATATATATATATAATACACTAATAATATGTATATGAGTGTGTATATTTTTAACAATTGAGCATAGTCTATATATTCAATAACATAAATATTAAAGTATTAATTCCCACTGTATAATTCCACGTACTCCCTAGATAACTCCGAATTCGTGATACCACCATAACACGTATCAGGGGTAATAGGATACGCGAAATGTGTCAATCACTGTCAACCAACAACATGTCAATCAATATCATTACATACTGTTACATGTTCATATTGAATCATTTAAATATATCGTTTTAATTATCAACCTAATAGAGGTGTTAAAGGGGGTATCCCATTAACAGTATTTCAGGAAATAGTGTCCGGTAACTATTGCTAGAAAGCGATTTTCTAGCAACTTGTAGTGGGATTTCACACACATGCGCTCACACAAAAGTCGCGAGATAAATACAAAAATAGATAATATATACAATAAATTGTATACAATAGATAGTGAACACACACAATAGATAGTGAACACACACAATAGATAGTGAACACACACACAGTAGATAGTGAACACACACAGTAGATAGTGTATACATACAGTAGATAGTGTACACACACAATAGAGAGTGTACACACACAATAGAGTGCGGCGGCGGCACTTCTACTACCACTAGAGGGCTCTGCTAGTCGCCGACTAATACTCGACCTCGACTACGATATAGGTGGCGCTGCGATCGATAACAAATAATCAATAATCACCGCCGCAGCCACCAGAGATACCTGTACGCCAATGTAAACAATACGCCTATTATCTGTGCTGACAACAGTATGTGTTACGTACCGCTAGTCGGGGCGCTATTATGTAAGAGAGTCGTCTAAGAGAGCAGTCTATTGTTGGGGGAAGCGCGCTAGACGTGGTGTTTATATCATTCCCGCATACTATCACATTAAACTAACAATTAAAATATCTCTCATATAGTATCGAATATATATATGTATATGTATATATTTTCGATATTTCATTCTCCAGGACTTTTGAATAACATCGGAACGTATTAACTTTTACTTTTCTGGTTGTAGTCGTCAGTAGTAGCTAGTAATCGGTAGTAGTCGATCGGCATATTTGATATCTGATATAGTATGCATTGGTGCTAAATAATTAATTTGCTTTCCGCTACGAAACTATCATCTGACGTAATAATCGAAGCCCGGCGTTACGTAACATTACGACGCCGTGTTGCGTAATAAGAGTCACGTGACCCTGTCGGGAAGATCTCTCGCAGCGTACATATATCGCTTAACTCGCGATATTTAATTAGATCGCTACGTACCCCGGTTGTCCACCTATGATCGTTGTCTACCTATCAACACAGTTAATCAAGCGCGCCCCTATAGCTAGTATGCATCTTAACATCTCGTACACACATACGCACGGTCATACCACTGTAGGTATGTGCGCGCGCATCGCTATTAACGTAGTAGCCGGCCACTCGTTAATGATCATTGTTTTGACGCATGCGTCGCGCACCTCCAGAACAGATTTCTATGCTGCGCGCATCTTTACGCGCAGTTCACACACACACGTAAGCGCGCACACATGCGTGCATACATCGCGATAGACGCTTTGACTGCGGACGGTATACTAATGCTAGTGATAGGCTATAAATAGATCGCCGTCTTGTCACGTGTGAGTTATGTGTGACGTGTTAGCAGCGGTTATGTCACCATCAATATTAATACGCGGGGGGAGGTTGGGCGATAATAGGGATGTGGGCGATAATAGCACGGTTTATCGGCACGACACATGCGTATTTACATAATTCGGAGAAGTCGGTTATCGCGCTATCTTTAGGCGCTGATAACGTACCTATCGTTATCCTTCGTTACCTATCGTTAGCCATTGTTATTTATCTTTAGCCATTGTTATCTATCGTTAGCCATTGTTATCTATCGTTATCTATCGTTAGCTATCGTTATCTATCGTTAGCCATTGTTAGCTATCGTTATCTGTAGTCTGAGATAGTCATACGCTACTGTACATATGTTAATTCAAAATACATGTATCATTATAAATGTGTGTTTGTGTGTGAGTTTATATTTCGAATTGGAATCATATAAATTTAAAATATTCACAAATCTGAGGCGGCTTTCAATACACACACGTATATATATAATATTATTTTAAAATAAGTTTCATACTAATAAACTATATTGCCTCTAGTAGATCTTAACGATCACCTAAATATACGAAATCTCTATAGAGGAACGTGGTGAGGGAAAGGGGAGGGTTATAGCCCCCTGTTTACTAGCCCTTACCCCGGGGTATCGATGTCGCAGGATCTTACGTGTTAGAAAGATACACTTATGAGTACAACTGCTGTCCTCGCACAAATATATATATAGACGAATACAAATCGCGTTACTAATAGATCTCGCACATTTACATAAACTAACACCCCCCCCCACACACATACACTCACACCCCTCCACACACATACATACATACATCATCGTGTCAGGGACTCGGTACTGTGGGAGTTTCGTAAGCGGTGCGTTACGCAATGAACAATATATATATATTGTTTACTATAGTTGCGATGCGCACATGTGTGGTGCGGGTGTGCGGTGCGGGTGTGTGGTGTGGTGTGTGGTGCGGGTGTGTGGTGTGGGTATGTGGTGCGGGTGTGTGGTGTGGATGTGTGGTGCGGGTGTGTGGTGCGGGTGTGTGGTGCGGGTGTGTGTAATAGCATTAATACTGAACTATTAAAGTGCGTGACAATGATAATAATGATTTCGGTAGTGATGATGATAATGATGATGATAATGCTGATGATGATGATGTTGATGATGATGATGATGGCGAAGGTGATAATGATGATGATAATAATAATAATAATGCTAATACATATTTTATATACAAATTTGTATCATGTATCATTAATGATCACTAATTATAGAATTTCAGGATGATAAGCGAAGTAAAAATGAAATGAAATACGTGTTAAGCATACGTTAATATAGTAATCATTATTATAATTCATATTAATGTTCTATTTTTACTACAAATATATAATTATAATGTATTTTATGAATATAAACCTAAACACATTTCACAACGACTATAATGTAGGCCATTAATCAGTTAATAGTATTATAATAATAATAATAATAATAGAAAGGTTTATTGACTCAGAAAACGATGGACGTTTATGTGCGTCAAGTTGAAATAATAAAACAAATAAATAGTTACGCAAATAATAATAAATTTAAAAAGAAGACATTATAATGATACCATATATGTATGTAGTCGACATTTAAAACTCATAAATGATGACATGGTGCGTAATTCATCGGGAAGACTATTCCAGTATTTCGGAGCAGCAACCGTGAAAGCAGCATCTGCATACATAGATGAGACAAACGGTAGAGAGAGTTTCATCAGCTCACATTTGCGACTCGGACGAGTAGTTGTTCGAATTATGAGTCCCTTCGATAGGTAAGACGGAACTCCCATAAATATAGCCTTGTGAGTAATGCATAGAAGTCGAAACTTGCATAAATCTCGAAACTGCAACCACCCGAGAGTCGCCATTATGGAATGTATAGATATGGTTAAATCACTACGCTTTAGCTTAAATAATATGCGAACAGCTCTACGTTGTATTGAATCGAATTTTTTCATCAATTTTTGCGGAATATTAATTAAAAGCGAATTACAATATCTAAGTCGACTACAAACTAATGAATGTAATAATGATTTAGTTAAATTAAATGTTAGCTTAGAGCGAGCCTTGCCTATATTATACAGGAAATAATTAGCAGTGCGGACAGTGTTTGATATATGTACTGAGTAATCTAATACATTATTTATAGTAAAACCTAGAGTAGTGATGGTGTTTGAGATAGGAAGTGAGATAAGGAATGGATGAGTGAGAGTAATTGAAGAAAGAGATCTAGAAAGTATAATGCTATCAGTTTTAGTAATATTTAATGAAAGTGAATTACAGGAAAACCAAGAGATTAAATCTTTAATACAGTTAGCAATTGAAAGTTGAATTATGTCAATATCAGAACCAGGTGGAAAAAAAGTATAAATTTGTAAGTCATCAGCAAAGAGGTGATAACGAATATTTGGGTATTTTTTAAAAATCAAATTAATGGGAAGAATATACAAAATAAAAAGAATCGGACCCAGTACTGATCCTTGAGGAACGCCATGAGTGTGATCAAATGGAGCCGACAAAGATTACTTGATCTTTACCGAAGATATTCTATTAGATACAAATGACATCAACCAGTTGTGAACCTGTCCATGAATACCTATTTCACGTAGACGGTAAGAAAGAATCATATGATTTAACGTATCAAAGGCACTATACAGATCAAGAAGAACCAAATAACAAGAAGCCTTATTATCCATAGATAGTATAATATCGTTAAACACAATGTTTAGGGCAGTTTCTGTACTATGATTGGGAAGGTATGCACTCTGAAAGCAATCCACAATAGAGTTCGATATGATATAATCAATAAGCTGACGCGCAACTATGCGTTCCATAGTCTTAGAAATTGATGATAATTGCGAAATAGGACGATAGTTGGATAGTATGGAAGAATCGAGATTATGTTTCTTTAATATCGGAGTGATGTAAGCATACTTCATCGATTGTGGTACAATGGATGAAGATAATGATACACGAATTATACCAGTAATTATATCAATTAGATAGGGAGATAATATACGAAGTAAATTAAGAGGAACAGGGTCAAGTGGGGAATTGGATTTCAAACAAGACATGAGAGAAAGGACAACAGAAGAAGTGGGTAAATTAAAATAAGACCAGTGAGTATCAGAGAAAGAGGGTGAACTTTCAAAATAAATAGAATCTACTACAGGAAGATCATCTATTATTTTTAAAACTTTATTTTGAAAAAAGTTAGCAAATAAAGAACACAGATTATCATCAGAACCATCTGGTAGGTTTTTATTCCGATTTTTACCAATTAGAGAAAAAGCTAATTTAAAAGCTTCTTTGGTAGAAGTGCCATACTTGTTAAGTTTATCAGTATAGAAGGAAGATCTTGCTGCTGATAATTTTTTCTTGTACAAAGATCTTATATTTTTGAAAGATTCAAGATGGGTAAAACAGTTGCTTCGCTTGAATTTCAACTGATGGTAGCGAAGTCTTCTCCTTAGAAGAACAAGGTCATTGTTAAACCAAGGAGAGTGAGCACCATATTTCTTGGTCCTAATTAATAAAGGTGAATGTGCATCAAGGGAATATCGTAGTGCATCATTAAAATTATCATAAGATATGTAATTCGCTAAAGATGTATCATGAATAGATATATAAGCATATACAGAATTGATGAACAATTGTAGATTAATTTTTGAAATGTTTCTGTTGTGTTTAACATGGTCACTCAATATAAAAGGAGAGACAAGTATATCAAAAGAAATAACATAATGGTCAGAAATCAGGTTACCTTGAGTGGGTTTTGAAATAATAGCTGAATCAGGGGGAATAATTATCAAGTCAATAGTATTACCACTAGTATGTGTTGGAAAATTAACAAGTTGATTGTAAGAATATTCATAGATAAGCTTCTTAAATGATTCAGAGCACAACCAATGTGTATTCACTTGAACATTAAAATCACCAAGAATTATCAAATTATCTGTCGAGATTGATTCAAAAAGGGATTCAAGTTCAGATAAAAAGTTGTTAAATATTGATGATGGTGGACGATAAATAAGAATAAATTGAATAATAATTGAATTAGGTAACAAGAAACGACAACTGAGTATTTCGCAAGAGATAGTACTTGGAATGGATGATGATAGTAGCTTAAATTCAGAAGAATAAATAATAGCTAAACCTCCTCCACGGGATGGTGATAATCTGTTCGCTTGAATAATATCGAAATTAGTTGGAGTCAATTGTGAAGGAATGGAAGAGTCATTATTTGTCAGCCATGTCTCAGTAATAGCAACTATAGAACTTTTAGAATCAATAATTAATTGATGTATAATATCAGCCTTATTACGAACTGACCGTTCATTGAACATAGAACAAGATATATTATGTTTAGGAAGTCGAGATGGAATATTATGATTAGGCTCATCTAGTCAGTCTGATGAAAAAGAGCCATTTGAGGATTCGGTGTCATTAGGACTATTAGATTTCTTTGATAAAATAAATTTTTCAAAAGAGGTATTCCATTCCTCAAATTGAATAGTAGAAGGTACAAATGAATTACAAATCCAATCAATTTTATCAATACCATCTATTTTAATCAATGGACGCAATTCATAATTTTTTGTCTTATAATTGAAAACCGATTTATAATCTGTTATTAGTTTCGATATCAATGCATGATAATAAACCCGCCCTCTTTTAAAAATGTCTTTATCTAAATAATCACGAATGAAAATATAATTATAGTCGGTGCCTATTAATTTAGATCTAGATAATCTAGTACAAGATAAAAAATCAAATTTTGAAAAGGAATTAATAAAGTAAACATAAGCATTATTGTTACGAAAAAATATATTTGTAATAGAAGAAAAACTGATATTCAGTAGGGTAAATAAAGATTTAACTTAATACATGGTAAACATCGATTATTAGCGGTCAAAATTAATATTATTATTAAAATCTAATGGAAACCTAAGTATAGTAGTATATATAGTACTACTATAGTAGTACATATGTACACACACCCACACACACCCATACCCACCCACGCGCACCCATAAACACATATTCGCACCCACGAACATCCACACGCATCCACACACTCACTCACACACACCCACGAACACGCGTGTATGCATGCGTTATGATTCACGTACGCAGCACCGCGGTGCTAATTGTTATCGTGATATAAAAAGCACCTCCTGGCGGAGAGAAAAGAACAAACCACGTGACGACATAGCGATTCATCTTACCTAAGGGGGCCGACATCAATCGATGTCCTAGCGTGTGTGTGTGGCGTTTAACAATGGCGTCACGGCAATCTCCCATCGATAATAACTCGCCCGCTATAACGGTCGGTCGCTTCTCCCCTATGTGGAGTTACACCTCTAATATATATATATATATATATATATATATATATATATATATATATATATATATATATATATAATAATAATAATAATAAAATCAGATTTGGCAATTGCCTGGTTAAAGGAAGAATCAGAGCTTATCGAGTATTTCACTAATTTAAGATTACGAGTATACACATATATATATATATATATGCAGTCGACTCAGGCTACGTCATCACGCTAACTCAGATTGTATCCTATATGAGAGCTAGTTGTATAACTACGTAATACGTGTACTACTAATTCGGTATCTCAGACACATTTCGTCTTAGTCTGAGTTAACGGAAGTTAGCGTACCGGTTGACTTACGAGTGATTACAATATATACACGTATACACGTACAGGACACACGTTACGCGTACACACACATACGTACAGTGATATGTGTATACGCGTGCGCCGCACGTCCGCACAACTATATATAGTAGTATACTATATATAGTAGTATACTATAATATAGTAGTATACACTATATATAGTGTGTATTACATGCGCGTGCGCGGGTATGAGGTTTAATATACGAACTGAACCGGGTGCTCCAATAATACACATACATACATACACACACACTTACTTACAAGCGCACACATCCTGTATATAATATTCACGGTGTTATATCGGAAATTTTCCGTGAAAGGAAAGCCGTGTGGTTATTTATTGAGGAAAAGTATGGACTATTATATGGAAAATAGTAGACACATAGTAGGTAAATAGTAGGATCGATAGTAGGGTCAATAGTAGGGCAAATAGTAGGGGAAAAGTAGGGTAATATCATAGACATTAGAAGAGAAAATAGTGCAGAAAATATGCCAGAAAATATTGTTGTATATATTAGGGAAATTAGCAGAGAAATGATGCAGAAAACAGATCGTAAAATAGTATTGACAATCGATATTTAATTAGAACAGAACGTAGCTGTGCATTTTTTGCGCGTCTTTGTTTGTACCACGTGTTTACTAGCGCCCCCTGTTGAGCTATTTATAGAACAATATGCGTATTGTCGAAGATGCATACTATGTTACAACTGCGCTAGCGCAACGGTGTACATTACTAGGCTAGCTATGTGGTGATGGCACGCTCTACGTGTATAATGTGTACGTAATTATATATAACTATTCGGACAATATATACATATATAGTATATATATATATATATATATATATACAATATAAATAGTTATATATATATATATATATATATATATATATATGAACTCTATATGGCAATAAATGTTATAGTACACTATTTCATAATACAATTATTTATAAAAAAATATATATCATTTACTTTTTTCATTCTATCTTATTTAAATCGGCATTCTCTCTTATTATTATAATTCCATAATAGGGTATATAGGATTTTATTAACCTATTGAATTGCATTGAATTATTATTATTATTATTATTATTATTATTATTATTATTATTATTATTATTATTATTATTATTATTATTATTATTATTATTATTATTATTATTATTATTATTATTATTATTATTATTATTATTATTTTTATTATTTGTATCACATAGTATGATAGTGTTATTATTATTATTATTATATTTTATATTTTATATGATTATAATTATGAGAATCATTACTAGGACCGATTATAAAAATACTTATAATTATTACTATTATTGTGAAATGATTGGTTGATTTATTTATTTAATAAATATATAAAAAGACAGTAAAACACATTGTTAATTGTTTAAGTTTAAAACTTAAGTTATTGATGTAAGTTGAATGCCTGGTATTACCATATAAGGCTATGATTAACACGACACCTATGATTACATGTATCTACTGAACACGCGTACTATTAGGACGTGTTGGCTATTCACCGACTACAATAGACATTAACAATAGTCGCCAGGGTGCTACATAGTTACTGTCGTGGTAATTAATCACTCGCGTTACCTTCATTAATATTATATTATCGCCCGACTACATGCAGCACGTCGCGCACTTGAGTGTGTGCGCTCTGCAAGCCGCGCACTTGAGTGTGTGCGCTCTGCATATTATAACACGCCGGCCAGTGTGTGTGCTATAACGTGCGCTCTCGTGTGTGTGTGTGTGGGTGGGTGGGTATGCGATGCACTCTCACACGTACGTGAGTGTGAGTGTGCGTGTGCGGTTATATTATAACGATTGCGCTTATTCATACGGGTGTGCGCGTGGCTATGGATGTGGCTATGGGTGTGGGTATGTGTTTTCCTATGGGTGTAGCTATGGATGGATGTGGCTATGGATGTGGGTGTAGCTATGGATGGATGTGGGTGTAGCTATGGGTGGGTGTGGATGCGGGTGTGTGTTTATGCAGTATTGTAATCACCGTCGAGATGTTGTCAGATGGAGGGTGTGAAGTGTAGTGTCATTTTTAATATTCTGTAACACTCGTAAGCCTGCGCTTGAATCAAAGAACATACGTATATATGTATATATATATATATATATATATATATATATATATAATATCAGAGTAGATATAGAAGCAATAATAGTTTATCGAGGTATCTAAGTTTAGAGTAAAGTTTCGATGATAAATACAAAAATAAAATACAAATATAAAATAATGATATAATATATAAAATATATATATATATATATATATATATGTGTGTGTGAGTGTGTGAGTGTGTGTGTGCGTTAGAGTTGTAATAGTTATGATTAATATACAACGAATAGTATTGCCGCAACACGATGCGCACCACAGTGTATTAGCGCATGCGCTATCTGTGATGTACTTCCGCTCGTGTGTACCACGTGATGTGACCACGTGTGCAGCGCTCGCTAGTGTTAATGATGACGTCACCGCGCGGTGTCAGAGTATCACGTGACCGAGATGCCCCGATAATAGGGGTAATTCATACAATAGTGTAGTGTAGACAATAGGGTAATGTAGACCATAGTGTATGCAATATATATATATATATACGTATGTTATTATATAGCGTGTAATATACACTATACATATAATGTACTGGGGGTGAATCATGAAGGGGTTCTGGCCAACATTATTACAAGTATACTTATTACCTATAGGTAACCTAATATAGTTATGTGATTTCTATTATTCATGTACGAATTAAAGTGTGTTTCCACCTACCGGGATTATATGACGTTATTTGTAATGCTATCCGTACCAGGTACCGTACGGCGCACCTATAGGTATAGTAACTCTATATATAGAGTTAACGCTCTACACCGTTATCTACACTATTAACACCTGCATTATACCTACAGGTGTAACATGTTTGTACGCGTAGTTCGTATATAGACTCTCGTTAAAACCATGTATGCCGCCCTACGAGAGCGGCTTCGAAGGGACATTAGAGCCATATATGGTTATAAGTGAAAACTTCATATAAGTTCGTGGATGTTGACTCAACCAAAATAAACAAAAATAAACAAAATATATCTATATATTTAATAATTATATTATATAAATACTACAAATGATGTAGCTCTTGTACCACGTGACAAAAGTATGTTGTTCTCTAAACAAAGATGGCGACGGAGCAAGTTAGGAACGCTACCCATAGAACTAGATAGAAATATAGTGGTAATACTCAATGCCTTGTAGCGTAGGCCAATGCCGAAATAAAAAATCAGCCATCTTGCGGTGACCGAATATTAAAATATAATATTCTTTCGATCATAAATTTATTATTATTAATTATATCAAAAAGGTAAAATATGAAACTTATATTACCTTTTTTTATCCTCTTTCCAATGGTATTAATAATTGTATTCTAGCTACGAAATAAACAATCAAATAGGTCACATCCGCCATTTTTGACCAATTTAGATTGACGCTTTCCGCACGTCGGATACCTTGTTTACTACTCTATTTCTCCCTATTTATCTCTAGCTCTATGACGTAACCCCGTAACACCCCCATCACCAGATGGCGCCCCTCCATTATTAACGCGACCACACGGTAAACTGGTCACGTGACCATATAACATCACGTGACCAGGTAACATCACGTGACCAGACAACATCACGTGACCGTGTGTGTGCGTACACTTCCTATTATCGTGACGTAATACCAAAGCATCGTTACGTCATAGTAGAATACCGTGCGATACGTGTCCGATTTGTACAGCTGTTTAACCGAGCCACGATTAACTCCCGTCATTATTATATATAAACGATGCGATTTTTATATTCTAATTTCGAAACTTCCGTAATAGTTCGAAACTATTACATCATAATAATTACGGCATCGCATCGTTACATCATCACATCATCATATACTTACGACATAACAGAATGTACCCTATACGTATAATTCGAATGGTTAGTTTACTGTGTTCCTACACTGACCTCTACTATAGTTGTAGTGGTCAGTATAGTAGTGGTCAGTATAGTAGTTGTCAGTGACTATAACTATGGTTGTGGTCAGTATAGTAGTGGTCAGTATAGTAGTTGTCAGTGACTATAACTATGGTTGTGGTCAGTATAGTAGTGGTCAGTATAGTAGTTGTCAGTGACTATAACTATGGTAGTGGTCAGTATAGTAGTGGTCAGTGACTATAACTATGGTTGTGGTCAGTGTAGTAGTGGTCAGTATAGTAGTTGTCAGTGACTATAACTATAGTAGTTGTCAGTGTAGTAGTGGTCAGTATAGTAGTGGTCAGTGACTATAACTATGGTTGTGGTCAGTGTAGTAGTGGTCAGTATAGTAGTGGTCAGTGACTATAACTATGGTTGTGGTCAGTGTAGTAGTGGTCAGTATAGTAGTGGTCAGTGACTATAACTATAGTAGTTGTCAGTGTAGTAGTGGTCAGTATAGTAGTGGTCAGTGACTATAACTATAGTAGTTGTCAGTGTAGTAGTGGTCAGTGACTATAACTATAGTAGTTGTCAGTGTAGTAGTGGTCAGTATAGTATAGTACCGTATAGTATGTGCAGTGAATATCGGTACTGATCGGTAATGGTCTGTAAAGGTCAGCAAAGGTCAGTAGCGGACGTAGTTTAAAGCCGACATAGACCGTTAATCCCCCTACCGGTCGTAATTAATTACTGACTCGGGCGCGCGTGCGCCGAGAGTTATGTACGATGTCGATAATCGATCGAGGTGCCCACGTGACTCACGTGACTACCTATAATTCACGTGATATCTCACGTGATATCTCGAGGTGTATCGAAGTATCCCGGCGTATCTCGACGCGTTTCGATATTCGTTATTTCATATCGGCGAGCGGCGGACGGTTTCGAATTTCGCGCTATTTTTTCTTTCTCGGTAACCACGCCCCCTCGTTACCCGACCACGTGGTCGGTTATTCCCCTATCCGAGGTAGTCGTCGTCTTCTTCTCTAGACACTTCACTCGTGCGGAGATGACGGGACGTTAATCAACTGAGAAGGGAGTCTTATTATTGTAGTGTAGTAGTAGTAGTATAGACACTCGCATTGTGAGAGTGTTCAGTAATAGTATACTATAGTAGTAGTAATAGTATACTATAACGGTGGTAGCAGTTCGGAGGACGGTTAACAGGACACATCTCTTTAATAGTGCAATGACCTCGCTCCGCTAGAACAATATAATGTTTAGGTATTCACGATTGTTTTCTTCTAGTGTTTTTAATACAAATGAACAACAAATAATTTATAAATAATGTTTAATATTAGTTTTATAAATAACAATATATATATATATATATCTGTATATATATATATATATATTTGTATATATATATATATTTGTTATAATAATATTAAATTAGTGTACTACTATTGTATTAGTATACTAATTATATTGATAATTGTTCACTTTGCGAAAACAATATGTCGCTTACGGAAACGTTCTTTTGTGTGGATACATAGATCATTTGTTTTCATTTAAAGGTGCAATTATAATACGTTATAATACGTAATTAGTTATTTAACTATACGTAATATAGTAAATAGCAGTGTACATTCTATATGATATATATATAGTATATATATATATAGTATATGTACACATACAGTGTATATCTATAGGTGTATATATATATATATACCTATAGATGTTATCAAGAAATTAATAAGCATTAAATCAAAACACAAGAAAATAAATATTACTATTTGTTTCGTATTGCCCCGGGCCCCTCATATTTATTTATAACATGTACAAGTCTACGACTTATTGAGGGGTCCATTTGTAGCCGCTATTATTATATGTGCGATTCAATACATACATATTATTATTATGTTCCATATATAGGACATAATAATAATATTTAATTATTGTACCCTATAGGGTATGTAGAGGATATTATTGTACATTATAGGGTATTAGTGTACCTCATAGGGTGTTAGTGTACCTCATAGGGTGTTAGTGTACCTCATAGGGTATTAGTGTACCTCATAGGGTGTTAGTGTACCTCATAGGGTGTTAGTGTACCTCATAGGGTGTACCGCGTAAGTGTGTATACTATACGATAAGCTGGTGAACGTTAAGCTAGTTCAGTTTTGTTCAGATATTGATTACCAAGGTAATATTTAATGTTCGAAGTATTTCTGTCACAATGATATCATTGTTTATTGGCAGTATTCGACCTGCGGCAGAGTTTTGAAAAATATCTTAATTTATTAATGTATTCTTATCTATAAATATTATAATATAAAAATACCATTATTTTATATATTTAACTCACGTGAAAATTACATTATAAACCAATACTTTTAAAATGAGCTAACTAACGAATCAACTTAATGAGTATACATACTATTATACACTATTATTATAATATATTATATAGTTTTATATTAATAAAATAAAAATGTTGTAAACACATTGTTTTCTGTTTTTATGATAAAATCTTTTTTTATGATAAATTGGTGATTATTTAAATTATTTAAAAAAACCTATTATTAATCCAGTCGAATACAGTTTTTTTTTAATTATTTGTAAACTTTTTTTTTTCAAATATAAAGTTCTCATATTTTTTACATTAAAATAGTAAATATATAACCATTTTGTATACTATAATTAAATGTTATTCTTAACCATTTCTTGTAATTCTGCACTCATATGCTTATGAATATATATCTAAGTTTATATTTTTTTATAAATAAAGTTTTTCAATTAAAATTCAAATAGTTTATTTTCCAAAACTTCTAGAAATTTCCTGGAAAATTTAAAAAAATAGTATTCAAATATTTTCTTATACATAAAAATTATAATAAGATAAATCGAAGTTTCAAAATATCTAATATATCCCCCATGTTAACAGTCCTATCTCTTCATAATGAGGTGTTGGCGGTGCTTCAATAATTATTATTTTTTTATTTTTTTTTAATTAAATTAATTATGTTATCTAATTCAAACAAAATGCTAATTGTCAATATTTATAAACAAAATTACCAATCCGATCCGGCTTTACGCTGCAATATCCTCGGACACTGGTCACTGGACACTGGACACTGATCAATAGCATCTGTATTTACGGAGCGTTATGAAATATCTTACAATGTGCAAACATATATGCTTAACACATTCAATTTATAATCGGACATCCGACATTAAGTAGTCGATGTATGAATAATATGTCATCTTATCGATAATATAAATACATTTTATCTACATATATATATATATATATATATATATAAATGACGTGCGTATATATATATGTTATATATATATAAGTTTTCTAAATATGAAATAAGGATACTCTACCGAGAAGGATAACAATGAAATAATTGTTTTTGACAGATCCAATTCAGTGACAGATCGCACAAATGTCAGTGACAAATACGCACTTAGGTGTGCGCGCACACACTTCTATTGTATTACACACACTTATACATACATGCACGCACTCATACACACACACACACATATATATATATATATATACAGTGAAAGCCGCTTACTTCGACAGCCACGTACATCGATAATTCGGCTACATCGACATTTCGAGATATTTTTGTTGGATTTACACCTATTTACATGTAAATTAATCCGCGTACATCGACAATCCACTTAGATCGATAATTCGGCATTATCGACATATTTATAAGGTAATATTTGGAATTGAATCCACTTATATCGACAAATTTGATTATAAAACAAATTATTTACAAATTTCAATTTTTATGAAAAGTATTTCAATAGTATTCATTTCTCTTCCCCTATAGTATACTACTCAATATCGTCAGTAGGTCCTATATCTATAAATAACTTGATCTTTAATATCTTACATAATTTGTCAATATTTAGATACGCCTACAAATATGTATCATATATAATATAATATGCTATAATATATTATATTATATTATATAAACATATTGCATATTGTATATTATACACTACTTGTATATCAGTATTAATACTATATTTTATTTATGTTAAATACAATTAATTATAATATTATAGTTTTATAATACTAAAGTACGCGAGAGATACAAAGTTTGTACTCAGTTGTTGATACATAGTTTTTATCATATACAAATATCAAAACATTAACATAAGTAAAAAGTAGGAAAGTAACAATTAACTATACAATCCGTAGTCATATAGTATTGTTTCAGTAGTATATAGTACCCTTAATTACTGGCGTCACTATTACGTACTAACACCTATGACTCATTGTGTAGGTATATATTTATATTCAATTTATATCTCAATATCATGTTATCAATTATAAGTAATACTATACATAGTTACATATATTGTATTATAGTACCATATGGCACGGTAATACTATAAACTATTATATGATATATAAATACATTGCATGGATCAACTCTCTTTATCGAGTACAAGTCGGTGGTGCATTGCATCACCAGATGCAGGTATATGAGCTCAATTGTAATTAACAATTATTAAAATAGATTTTGTTCATAATATCAATAGTATCAAAAGTATTAGCGTAACTTAAGTTAAGCAATTGCTAACATGTCGCATCACGAATTGTTACGTCATTAGTTTGCATTAGGTTTTTTTTTTTTCTATATCCTATGTTATATTAAATAAAGTAATTCATTATTATACAATATGTCTAAATATCATCATATTATCTATTATACATCATTGTATTTCGAATATGTAAACTAATAGTATACTATAGTGTGCATATATACATAAATTCAATGATTTAAAAATAAGATATAACTATATAACTATATAACAAAAACTATCAAAAACATAAATAATAAAATAGACAAATATTCTTATAAATATAAAGATCGTGAATCAAATAAGCCGATCCAGGACCACCGTCGGTGGTGCGGTAGTCAATATAGTATACTATAGTATACTATATTGACACTATAGTTATGGGCAGGATCGCGATAATTGATCGGTGATTCCCCGATCAATTATCGCGATCCTGCCCATCACTACTATAGGTATAACTTTAGTCAATATATACTGTATGGTATACAGTATACTATATGTGTATACTATATAGGTTAATTATAACCTATACTTTATAATGAAGTATAATATATACCATATAGTATACTATACTATATACTATACTATACTATATATTATATACTCTACTATACTATAATATACTATAGTATATATATATATATATATATATATATATATATATATTCTTTGATTGAATTGCGATGGGTGTGTAAATAATTAGTTATTATATATTATATAAATATTAATAATATTAATATTATTTAATAAACATGTAATTAAACCTTTTTTGTTATTATATTATATGCATATATTATATTATTACATACAATTAATTATAATGAATATAATTAATGTCGATATAGGCGGATTGTCGATATTAGCGATAGGGGAGTAGCCCTAATGATGTATTAGTTTATTTATATATAAATAAACTAATACATCATTAGGGCTACGCCCCTATCGACAATCCGCCTATATCGACATTTGTGGAGCTTACACAACCATGTCGATGTAAGCGGCTTTCACTGTATATATACACACACATCTTTATTGACTCATAATAATACGCAAAGGAACAGAACAATTATAAACTCTCCCATCAGGTATTTCCTATATCGAACATAATTCTATAATGGTTATATTACATTAATTATATTTATTATATTCATTACATAACCATAACTTAAAGTTAGTGTAATACTTAGCATAATGGCTATAACTAAATTATTTAGGATCACTATACATTACATTACTAATACAATTTTGAAAATATCACCCATTACGCGGTACCAGAATGTTCCTTTACCAGAATATTCCTTTGCCAGAATGTTCCTTTACCAGAATGTTCCTTTACCAGAATGTTCCTTTACCAGAATGTTCCTTTACCAGAATGTTCCTTTACCAGAATGTTCCTTTACCAGAATGTTCCTTTACTAGAATGTTCATTTACCAGAATGTTCCTTTACCAGAATGTTCCTTTACCAGAATGTTCCTTTACCAGAATGTTCCTTTACCAGAATGTTCCTTTACCAGAATGTTCCTTTACCAGAATGTTCCTTTACCAGAATGTTCCTTTACCAGAATATTCCTTTACCAGAATGTTCCTTTACCAGAATGTTCCTTTACCAGAATGTTCCTTTACCAGAATATTCCTTTACCATAATGTTCCTTTACCAGAATGTTCCTTTACCAGAATATTCCTTTACCAGAATGTTCCTTTACCAGAATGTTCCTTTACTAGAATGTTCCTTTACCAGAATGTTCCTTTACCAGAATGTTCCTTTACTAGAATGTTCCTTTACCAGAATGTTCCTTTACCAGAATGTTCCTTTACCAGAATGTTCCTTTACCAGAATGTTCCTTTACCAGAATGTTCCTTTACCAGAATGTTCCTTTACCAGAATGTTCCTTTACCAGAATGTTCCTTTACCAGAATGTTCCTTTACTAGAATGTTCCTTTACCAGAATGTTCCTTTACCAGAATGTTCCTTTACCAGAATGTTCCTTTACCAGAATATTCCTTTACCAGAATGTTCCTTTACCAGAATGTTCCTTTACCAGAATGTTCCTTTACCAGAATGTTCCTTTACCAGAATGTTCCTTTACCAGAATATTCCTTTACCAGAATGTTCCTTTACCAGAATGTTCCTTTACCAGAATATTCCTTTACCAGAATGTTCCTTTACCAGAATATTCCTTTACCAGAATATTCCTTTACCAGAATGTTCCTTTACCAGAATGTTCCTTTACCAGAATGTTCCTTTACCAGAATGTTCCTTTACCAGAATGTTCCTTTACCAGAATATTCCTTTACCAGAATGTTCCTTTACCAGAATATTCCTTTACCAGAATGTTCCTTTACCAGAATGTTCCTTTACCAGAATATTCCTTTACCAGAATGTTCCTTTACCAGAATATTCCTTTACCAGAATATTCCTTTACCAGAATGTTCCTTTACTAGAATGTTCCTTTACCAGAATGTTCCTTTACCAGAATGCTCCTTTACCAGAATGTTCCTTTACCAGAATATTCCTTTACCAGAATATTCCTTTACCAGAATGTTCCTTTACCAGAATATTCCTTTACCAGAATGTTCCTTTACCAGAATATTCCTTTACCAGAATGTTCCTTTACCAGAATATTCCTTCACCAGAATGTTCCTTTACCAGAATGTTCCTTTACCAGAATATTCCTTTACCAGAATGTTCCTTTACCAGAATGTTCCTTTACCAGAATATTCCTTTACCAGAATATTCCTTTACCAGAATGTTCCTTTACCAGAATGTTCCTTTACCAGAATGTTCCTTTACCAGAATGTTCCTTTACCAGAATGTTCCTTTACCAGAATATTCCTTTACCAGAATGTTCCTTTACCAGAATATTCCTTTACCAGAATGTTCCTTTACCAGAATGTTCCTTTACCAGAATATTCCTTTACCAGAATGTTCCTTTACCAGAATATTCCTTTACCAGAATATTCCTTTACCAGAATGTTCCTTTACTAGAATGTTCCTTTACCAGAATGTTCCTTTACCAGAATGCTCCTTTACCAGAATGTTCCTTTACCAGAATATTCCTTTACCAGAATATTCCTTTACCAGAATGTTCCTTTACCAGAATATTCCTTTACCAGAATGTTCCTTTACCAGAATATTCCTTTACCAGAATGTTCCTTTACCAGAATATTCCTTCACCAGAATGTTCCTTTACCAGAATGTTCCTTTACCAGAATATTCCTTTACCAGAATGTTCCTTTACCAGTACGTATAGTATACACGTACCTGTAAGTATATCGTACCTGTAAATACATATACATATATTATGCCTGGCTATATACACACTAAACCAGTACCTGAACATACGATATGCGCTATCGGTACTTACAGTGTAACTGTACTGCTACATGTGTATTGTAAGTACAAGTACATCGTATGTTCAGATAGGTGCATAGTATGGGCATACGGTGATATCGTATGTGTATGTGCAGGTAGAATGTCCCTATACGAGTGCCCTTATACAAGTGCCCATAGGAACACTTTAGTTATGAGAGTAGGCAATTTACATTTTGTTAAATTACATTATTCTAATACCTTTAAATAATATATTACGCATATACAATGACATTTTATATAGTAAACCTGACATTTAGTAAAATCTCGATATAGAAATCATTTAAAAATATTTGTTTTGGATTTCAACCTATTTGTTTTTGGATTTCAACCTATTTGCATATCAATACTATAGAGTAGCGTATGTAGGACACATAGAAAACATTCATTTATAAGATTATTATTTTTATATTAATTATAATATACATACCTTCAAGTTCTTCGCACGATTACCCGTGTAAGTTTGATAAGTAACTAGTGTATAAACTATATGACCTACACTATATATATATATATATATATATATATATATATATATATATATGAGATATACTATGAGAATAACACAAATATTATAAATTTCAAAATAACTTACCTTTACCTGATAAAGTTGTTGTGATAATCGTTATCACTTGATTACAATAATATAATCTATATACGCGATGAACCCCGCTACTTGACCCCGACATCGCTGACATCGCCCCCAACAACCCCTATAGGGGATATAGGGCTATAGCCCCAGTTAACCCCCCCATTGACCCCACATTGACCCCTCATCGTAGTGTGAAGAGCAAGGTGAACACTCACCATGACGTCATCACGAACTACTCGACCATGAACGACGAATACGACATGGACGGACGTCAGAGCTCGGACGTCTCGGTTCCGGGTCGAACTGGTATGGACCGGTTCCTGTTGAACCTGCCCTACGTGCATAGGGTCAGCACCCGCTTCACGGTGGCGCTGTTTGCGAGGTTAGCAGGGGGCGTGGCTTAGAGGGGGGAGTGGTATGGACCGGTTTCTGCTGTACCTACCCTACGTGCATAGGGTCACCACCCGCTTCACGAGGTTAGAGGTTCTACGGTCTATAGATGTAACGATATTGCATCTAGATATATAAAAGTCGGTCTATAATAAAAATTAGCGATTAAATTGTAAAAAATATTTAATGTATTTCGAAAAACCAAAGCGTACACCTTCGATATAGAACGAAGCCTCGTTATAGTAACGCTACGAGGTAAGCGTGTCGTTATACCGAGACTACACGCGCACACACATCACCGCACTTAAACCTATACGGTCACTCACGCTCACACCCACGTAGTTTCGGTCTGATGATCTCGTTCGGAATGCGCTGTAACATCTCGGTAGCAGTGGTCAATATGACGGAGAATCGCACGTTTACCGACGAATTCGGTAACAACGTCACGGTTAGTGAACACGTGATCACGTGACGTAGCCGTGTTACGTAATGCGGCTATTGCGTCATCCAACCGATGTTATTGCGTCATCCAACCTATATTATTATCGTGTGAGTGTGACGTAATATCGCTGGTATGAGTCATTATAATTAGTATTGATAACAGTTCTAAACAAATCTATAAAGCAAGATATATATATATATATATATATATATATATATATATATACATAGCTAAATATGTATACATGGGAGAATAGCTATAGATATAGCTAAATTTAAACTATAATTAAGAATTATACAAATAATAAATAGAGTGAACCCAGATAGGCGACAATACAAGTATACTTGTAGCTATAGCTGATAGAGTCTGACGTCATTAGGCCGGGTCCCCGACACCAGTACCTACTAGGTATACTTATACATATAGGTATACTATACGTACTATGTGTTCTATAGTATAGTACACTATGTAGTCCATATACTATATGTACTACGCCCAGGTAGTACCTAGTATACGGCACACTCCCTAGAGGGATTCCTACCGCTATATAACACCTGGTGACTCACCGGCCGAAAGAGACTTAAACGCAGTGGTAAAGTAATGCTTTCCGCATCTTTTTACGTTATAAAACACAAAATCGCGAAAAATGCGGCGTTCGACACATTAAAATGAATCATTTATCATCTGCTTTTCGGTCGGAAATTAGTACGGATTTTAACCGGCGTAAAACGCCGCGGAAAACGACCGACTTTCTCTGCGGTTAAAAGTATAGCTCGTACACTGTCTACGTATAGGGCACGGTTGAGGTATCAGGCGACGATGTCAATACCGCACACCTACCCGCACACCTATCACGCACACCTTTACCGAATCTCTAACGATTACGTCATCACGACATCGCGCGCGCAATACTATGACGCAATACTGTGTTCGGTGACGCTAGCTGATGGTGACGGTGGCGCCGAGATTAATATTTAATGAAGTCAGTGTTTACTGTAGGTGATGGTGCGTATGTGTGTGCGTGTGCGTGTGTGTGCGTGTGTGCGTGTGCGATACCTGTAGGTGTGGTTACGTAACGTAAAGTAGTTCGGCGAGTGATTAACGACAGCGCAGTCCGCTAGGTGCCACTGTGGGGTACAACGTGTACACATATCTGGACGTGTATACCCTATACCCCGTTACGAATACATGCTCGCTGATAACGATTATATGATAACGATATTAACGATATTTACCTAGGTATATGTTAGCTTGTATCGGCATATATAAATATATACATATATATATATATATATATATATATATATATATATATATATATATATATATATATATGTGTGTGTGTGTTATAAGTTATAACTTATAACCCATGAATAAAAACAATGAAAATATGGAATCTTATTTTAAAGATATTTAGAAGAAGTCTAAAAATATATAAACAACAAAAGTGTATTATTAATAAGTGTATATATTACAAATAATTATCATTATTTTTTAGTATACACACATGCATAGGGTATCGAACATACACCACTTAATTATTTATGAACTTAGTGTATACTGTATATTTAAATATTATTTAAAATATAACATTTTATATTTTTAAATCTCACAAATTAAAAAGATAATAATAGAATTAAAAAAAAAAATTAAATTAATAAATAATAGGATATAATAGTATTGTAATTCAATAATTAGGTAAATGTATAGTTGTATGACGTTTCGGGTTTCTTAAGTGGTTGGCCATTCCACAGCATATGGGAACTCCAACTAAATGATCTTTTTATAAACCGTTTTTCTTAAGCTAAGAGATGTTCATATTTGTTATCTTATTGATAACTCACTTTATCTAAGGGATAACGTGATTATATACCTATAGCGTATACGCTGGTTAGCCAAATAATAAATCTTATGAATTATATATATATTTATATATATATATATATTATGAATATATAGAAACTAATAAAAAAAAAATTTTAAACTGATAATTAACAAAATTGTATTAAATATCGAAAGACCAATTTCATGTCATATCAATTAGATTATATAATTATATATATATATTATATATATATATATATATACATAAATGTATATAATATTACATGTAATAATATATGTTATACAATACATTGCATGCGTAAGAGTAGCCTATGGATACGCCTGCTGGATCACCCTTGAGCTCCGTACCGCCCCTATATTGTGCCCCTATAGGGTAATGTATACATGGTTGCGATGGCCGCAAGCTGGGTGACGTGTTTACGTATACTTCACAACGCAAGATGTACGACATTGTGTCAGACATAACATTATGTCAGACATAACATTACGTCAGATGTATAACATTATGTCAGATGTATAACATTATGTCAGATGTATAACATTATGTCAGATATAACATTATGTCAGACATAACATTACGTCAGATGTATAACATTATGTCAGATGTATAACATTATGTCAGATGTATAACATTATGTCAGATATAACATTATGTCAGACATAACATTACGTCAGATGTATAACATTATGTCAGATGTATAACATTATGTCAGATGTATAACATTATGTCAGATATAACATTATGTCAGACATAACATTATGTCAGATATAACATTATGTCAGATGTATAACATTACGTCAGATGTATAACATTATGTATGACATATAACAGTATATATGGTGTATTATCTACTATGTACGACATTATATCTAACGCTTGGTTTACGATAAATGTAAATCATTATGAGCGATAATATAAGCTATTCAATAACTATAATTCCATTATTCATCCGTCCGAGGCTTTTATCAACTTCGTCATGGAAATATGCGCTATAAAATACTATTGTCTGCCTTCTGACTTGACGTAAGATCTAGACCTAACTATTACGTAATATCCGGTGTGTAGTAACCCCAGGGTAATACCAGGGTAGTATTTCGAACCCATATAAACCCCTACCCCCCCTCACGACGTTATTGATATCGGCTGCCATTTAAATAGGCGAACGAAATCTGAAAGAGCGGCCAGATAAAGGGGTAAACTTACTATACAACTATAGGTATAGCTTATAGTTATAGTACTACTATAAAATAATAGTTATAGTACTATATATATAATACTATATACTATAATTTACTACTGATAGTACAGATTTAGATTACCATAACTCGGCAACTTGCACGTATTATTAGCATTAACAATTGTTATTCATTTTTCAAAGCATACACCATTAATTATGTACTATATAGGACTATATAGAGTAAACATTACTATATATAGTAAACATATAGTACACATACAGTAGTATATTACTACAACAACACGTTAAACTATAGTTGAATATGCATACTATAATGTAACACGTTACGATATATATGTGTATATGTTCGCTAGGTGTATCAATAGTATTATATTCATTTAGTTTTGAAATAAACTCGTCCTAGAATCAATACAACTAATGAACTAAGCATATCGCCCGCATACATCCATATTAAATTAGTCAATCAATTAACTCATTCATCCATTCATTAATTCATTCATTCATTCATATATATATATTTAATACATGTAAACATTCATACTTTCAACTATTTATTAATGAATTACAACTAGAACAAGCTATTCATGCATATGTATAACGTGTCCACTGCAGCAGTACACACACACCGTACTAATGCATCGCGTAGTAATACGTATACTAGACTGTATGTGTGCGCGTGTGAGTGTGTGTGCGCGTGCGTGTGTGTGGGTGCATATAGAGGTCGCACAGAGGTCATTGTTAGATTTGCTAAGGCCGATAGTAAAAAGAACAATACGTTGAATAATTAATGCGATAATAGTGAAAATAATTCAATATCTACCATAGATTCTACCATAGATTCTATTATATATATATATATAATACAAATTATTTTATAATTAAAAAATATATATTCTACTAGTCTAATATATTTTTATGTCTGATGATATATTTATGAAGTTATATAATTTGAAGTATAACTATAATAAATATATAATATATATATATATATATATATATATATATTTGTGCATATATGATAAATGTAATTATCTTATATATAAGTATACTTATTTTATATATATATATATATATATATATATATACATATATATATATATATATATTATATAAATATATATTATATAAATATAAATTAATTAATTTATATGTCTTATTCTATATATTTATATAATATATATATATATATATATGTATATATATATATACATATATATATATATATTATATAAATATATATTATATAAATATAAATTAATTAATTTATATGTCTTATTCTATATTATAATAGAACATTTTATTTTATTATTGTTATATACATAGTATTTGTATCTACTTATATGGGCATGCCTATATACATACTTATAAGGGCATACATAACATTGAAATATATACCGGTAGACAAGAGAAGTATGCAACGTGATATTGATTCACGTGCAAAACGAGTGAACAGCAAAACGAACACAATACAAATAAAGGGAACATAATACCCGTGTCCTATGACGCATGTCCTTCAGGTAATTATCGATTAATCGATATCGTAAGGGGGAGAACGTCACGTGGATGTATACATAGGTGTTTCCTCGTATACTCGGTAGGGAATTGTTGAATGTAATTGGCTTTCTTATCTAATAGAGGTATATAATTATATTATAATCAGTTGTTTTTATAATGTATATTAATAAAATATTTTAATTTTTTAAATTACCGATAATTTTAATTTAATTTTGATTTTTTTAATATTTTTAATTTAAAAAAAAAGAAATATATAGGCGCATAGCTCTTTTACTTGATCAAAAGAGATTGAGTTAGAAAGGTTATAACCTCATATATAGTATTACTAACTATCTTCATATTCTTAAAATGCTAACAACATTTGTAAAATACATGACCAATACAGTATATCAATAAATATATAAGTATATATTTATAAAAATGATACATGGTAATATATATATATATATATCTAACTTGTGTGTTTTATAAAAGTATAATTTTGTTATTTGATATTCATAAATTTTATATATATATATATATATATATAACTCAGAATTTTGTATAAGAATCCGGATAGATATTGAAGCAAAGCTTATGATTATCCGTTGAAAATTATGAGTATAGTAATAAAAGCAAATTAACTATGGAGAATGTATTTAAATTGTAATGGTAAAATAAGTAGTATAACACTTTAAAACAAAAAATTAAAATGTGTAACAACAACTAGGGATGGGTAAGATAATATATTGTTCAAGTCTGAAACAACATAAGATGAGCATGACCCAATAAACAATACACTACAATCATAGCTACACTTGCCACAATAATAATATATTTCCAATGTTAATACCCATGCCAACTAAAAAAAGCCGAGTTATATCCATTAAGTCAAATCCTCTCATCGATTGAATACAAGACAGAATAATGTTCAAATCATTAATCCAAATTTAAAATAAATAAATTGTATTGAAGTACAATATTAAATTTAAATAACCATATTTAGTATATGATGTATTAAAGTAATTAAAGTATATATATATATATATATATATATATATATATATATATATATATATTATAGTGTCATTAATGTATACATGTTACTGTACTCATAATTTCATATTCAAATTTCATCATTATTAAATAACATATAAAATTATAATTGATAGAAATAATAATATAAAAGAGTATAAATATAAAAATATAATACAAATATAAAAATAGTCAATATAAACAAATTAGTAAAACTTTAAAAAATCTTTTTGAAGTATTTTTTAAAAGTAATAATATTTTTTTTAATATTTATCATATTATAATAATAATTCCATAATTGTGGGCAAATAATTGAAATACAAAACGATTTTCTATCAGTTCTAATTTATATATATATATATATATATATCTTTGAATAGTTTATGTCTAAATAAATTATTATTTACAAAAATATATAATAAACTTTAAAAAATATTAAAAAAACATCTACTATCAAAATATGAAAATAAATTAAATAATTGATTATCTAATTTTATTATTTTTAGGGGTACTATTTATTGATTGATTGATTGATAATTTATTTAAGCAAATACATAGCCGAAAATATAATCGAAAGTATAAAGTATAAATATTTGCTAACGATAACATACGTTATAGAAATAAACAAAGAATAATACGAAATTAAATAATTAAAGAAATTAAAACGTTTTACAGTTACCGTACAAATAAACGAACTTATAAACATTTTTATTATAACTTCAGTTTGTTTTTTTTTAGTTTTTATTTGTTATTATTGTTTTTTTTAGCTATTCTATTCCATTTATAGTTTGGCATTCAGAATTCAACTCGTTTTTGTTATTTTTTATATAACTTTACATCTTTTATATTTAAACTTGACTTATTGATATATATTTTGTATTATTTACATTATATATTTTTAACTTGACTTATTGATACATATTTTTATTCTTTACATTTTAATTATTTATATATACATTTTTTGACTCGTGAGAATCTAACTTATCTAGAATATGATGATTAGGGAAGTTCTCGCAAAAAAAAAGATAGACTTATTTATTAACTTCTCCATTATTTCAAGCTTTACAACATGACATAATAAATATGATTTATTTATTATTTATATTTATATATATATATATATATATATATATATATATATATATATATATATATATATATATATATACATATAACATATGATATCCATATAGATATATAGATAGATATATTATATTTATTTATATTATACTTTCGTAATATATTAGTATTCTTCGAAGTGTTGTATAAGTTGAGTTTTGTAATGGTGCCGAGTATTAATAACTATGATTATAGGTAAATAGAGGTAAATATAGGTAAATAGAGGTAAATAGAGGTAAATAGAGGTAAATACACGTGCATATTCAATTAGCGGCGATATTCATTACATGGTGTGAAACCTATATTTACATTAATATACAATTAAAATTATTAATAACCAAAGTTTGATCATGCTCATTAATATAACAGGTGATTATGCCATTAATATTGTTTAGATCTATGGAAAATACACAATTTTATAAACTTATTAACTATTTAAAAAATTCGTTTTCTGTTAATATTTTATAGAACATATTATTTTTAAAATGTTTATATGATATTTTATATGATTGTATACAAATGTATAACAAATAATTATATAATAATATAAACATGTTTTAGAATAACAAAATTAGAAAATAAAATAGTTATTTATGTAAATACATCGAGCCATCGGATAAGGTTTCTTAATATGGGTCAATATATAAACCCTATAGGGTATATATATATATCTCTATAAGCCCTATTAAGTATAATTCATTTATATTTTGATAAATAAAGTATGACAAGTATTGACATATGTTGGCAATTCCTAATAAAAATAATCGTGTTTAACATTAAATGCACACACACATATATATATATATATATATATATATATATATATATATATATATACATGTATGCGTGAGTTGTCATGGTTTTAATATATATATGTAAAATATAAATGTGTTTAAAGCCATTAACAACTCGATTAAGCCGCGTTAATGTCCTACGGCTATTGCGTAACGTGAGCGCTCCGAGGTGCGGGTGCGGTGTGCGGGTGCGGTGTGTGGGTGCGGTTATTCGGCTGAATACGAGTCCGCCGATATGAAGATGAACTCGCAACACCTAATATAGGCATAACACCCTACAGTATAATACTAAATCACGATTGTATTTACCTGTCCTATTGGGGTGAAAACACGACTTAGCACCACCTTAGCACCTCCTTAACACCACCTTAGTACCACATTAGCATCTCCTTAGCACCATCTTAGCACCACCTTAGCACCTCCTTAACACCACCTTAGTACCACATTAGCATCTCCTTAGCACCATCTTAGCACCACCTTAGCACCTCCTTAACACCACCTTAGTACCACCTTAGTACCATCAGTAGCACCACTATTAACCCCGCCCTCTCTCTCCTATGATCACCGGCGCGCTAACTACACATCTTTATTACGTAACCTCCACATTCACTATTACGTAATACCTAGTACGAATAGCTGCCGCACCGATGTGTTACGCAACAATAGAGCGCACACACACACCTCTCGCACTATAGTGTGCGATATATCGAGTCGGGGCGCCTATGTGGCCACGTTTACCTGGGAGTTCTTAGCGACGAAATCCGCGGCCTTATTGCACACAAGTTTCGTAAGTTCATATATTATTTAACTCTGAATCGTATGTAAGCGTCGGTTCTACGTAGAATACGGGTCGACGTTAGATGAAGACTCGGTCGCTGTAACCGGTCTCCTGTCGTTATACCGGGGTCGTTAAATGCGCGCCTATATCGGGTGGCGTGGTCGCTTAGTAAACCACGCGGCGATTATCTCTCGTGGTTTCTCGCGAGAACTGGACACGCGCCTAATACCGTACCGTTCTATAAATAGGCATATCTAATTATAGATCTGCTATCGAATCTCCTATTAGCCTGGCGATACCCGGAGTGAGAACGAACGTACCTACGCACGCGGGCATGACACCACCGAGTGCGCATGACACCACCGAGTGTGCGCGCAAGTGTGTTTATTGCATTGAGTTCTTGATTAAACAACAATATTATGGAAAATGAATTTGAAATAACGCTAAACTTATTTACCTCGATTTATGCGAATATAGATCTATATATATATAGTAGTTATATATTATACTGTATGCGTATATTATACACTTGTATAATATATACTGTATTATATAACCTATATTTGTATATATATATATACAGTAATACATAGTTGTTAGAAAACTTGTCGGCGTTATTCGCGAGATAATACAATATTCGAATTAAATTTGTAAATATTTAAATTCTGGGTTTAAATATTAGTCTAGAACACGTGACACAATGTGTAATGCCTTATATGGTCAAGATGGTCATTAATACCTTATATGGTCAGTGTGGGGGTTAACCACGATAGCCAGTGCGGTGATAGGAGCATGGTTTATATCGATTGTGCATAAAGGAGCTATTGTCGACTAGAAACTTTAACATAGAGAGTATACGCTATAGCGTTAATAATTCGTATTTAAAATTAGAATAATAATAAAGTATACACTATAGTATACACTATAGTATTCTCTATAGTATATTATAGTATTCTCTATAGTATATTATAGTATTCTCTATAGTAGACTAGTCTGTATTCATTCACGTCACTCATAGCTATATCAGGAGATGAGATTCGCTGAATAATTTACGACTCTCTAATAAGGATAAGTCAGTGGATCTAATTAATAAATAACGTTGGTGGAGGTTACGGTCGATTGAACACGTCACGCCCCCTAAGCAGGTCACGCCCATCCTAAATCAATTCAATTGGCACAACTTCCACATCACTATTCGTTAGATCATCGACTTATTAAAAATCGCTATAAATTCAATATTGTACGTACATTGGTTATGAAAATAATATAACCAAGTAACACTACTAATATTAGCGCTATTATTATTATAAAACTAATAATAGTATTACTGTTATTATCATTATTTATGTATTGATTATATATATAAAATATATAATAGATTATACAAAGTTGAAATATCAGTAACCAAGACAACAGTATTATCAATAATCAAAATATAAAATGTGATTAATTAATAATGTAAATCAATGAATGCCATTTTCAAACAAAAATTGAAAATATCTAAGATATATATATATTCGTATTATACGTTCATATAGATTATATAACATTTAAACTGTTATATATGTTATATAAAAAATGTTATACGCGTTAACTAATAGTATAAATAGTCGTCGTAAAACTAAACTTTATCCGATATATCGATACTCTGGCTTATCCGAGGCATTATGACTTATCGGAAGTTCTCTATGTATCACGTGATATCATTAATATATATATATATTAATATATATAAATATATATGATTAATGTGATATATATATATATTTATTATGTACCCCCAATCAGTCTGATGCCTAGCTAACTCGGAAACAGAATTACGTCATCACAGAATAAACAATGTAAAACACCTGTACACATTTAACGTAACATCGGTACAGCTACGCAACGCCGGTTAATTACGTAATACGTTAATCTAGCGGTGTGACACGTGTCACAAGTGACACAAGTGACACGTGTGACACGTGACACGTGTGACACAAGTGACACATGTGACACAAGTGACACATGTGACACAAGTGACACATGTGACACAAGTGACACGTGTGACACAAGTGACACAAGTGACACGTCATCGCCGTCGTATGGATGTACGATGTACGGTCGTAGGCTTGATTCTCTCTCTCTCGTTCTGAGACTGTGTGTAATAGTAGTATACTATAGTAGTAGTAGTAGTAGTAGTAGTAGATAGGTGCTGACGTCTGCATAATTGAATAGGTATCACGTGTTCGCTTATTGCGCTGGTTTCCGGTGTCAATAGATAATGATCACGTGTCCGAAACCTATGATACGCCTATTATTAGCATCGTCATTACTAGTCGCATCATCACCTGATCAGTAGCATCGCCATCATCACCATCTACATCACCATCATCACCATCACTATCACCACCACCAACGTAGTTATCATCACCTCAGCACCATAAGTATCATCATCATCATCATCTTCATCATCATCTTCATACCTTCATCAGTAGATGCATTATCATTGTCAACATCACCAGAATCACTACATAATCATCATCATCATCATTTGCATTACTACATTACTGGTAGTTATGCTTATAACCATCATCATCATTATCATCATCATAATCATCATCATCGTCGTCATCATCATCATAATCATCATCATCATCATCATCATCATCACCATCACTATCGGCATAATATCGTCATCATCATAATTATCATATCATAATTATTATCATCATCATCATCAACATCATCACTATTGCTATCGGTTTATTTAGTGATATGGACTTATTTATTCCTGTATTATATATATATAGTCTATACATAGTATATATATATATGTATTATATAATATATTGATATATACATATATATATATATATATATTTATATATATATATATATATATATTTATATATATATATTTATTACATATTAATTTTATCTTAAATTCATAATATTATTAGTATAAATAAAGGACATTGTTTACATAACAATTGTAATCATAATATATGTACCTATAATTAATATGATAATAAATATAAAGTACCAGTGGTTGATTAAGGGGGTTTACGGTATTTAGATTACAATGTAATTATATAGGACATTTTGTTGTTGTTGAAAAATCAAAATCTCACGAAATAATTAAGATTTTCAAATAATTTAAATTGCATAACATTAAGATATATTGTGTTAATTGTTCTATATAATTTTTAAATGATTAGAATATTAGGTTTGAAAATATAGGTATTTAAAAAAAAGTACAACATATATCAAAATGAAATATTTATTTTTTAAATTTAATTATAAATTATTTATCAATTCTATATCTAATCACATATATTTTCTATAGCTACAATATACATATAATACTAAACATACTGTGAAAATTTGACTAAGTTTAGTTAATTATTTACTGAGAAATAGCAATTGTCATTAAAAAAAACATTGATATTTAAATAAAACATATTCTGAGATAATTGTTGTTAAAGATTGACTATATTATTTATCTGCTTTTTGACTCTTATTATTATGGTAAAAGTTATTTTAGCTAATTCTTACAATTTTATATTATATTTATATAACTTGTATAATTTGTCATGATTTTGACATAAATATCATCTATATAAATTATTGAAAAACAGTGTTATAATATATGTAAACAGTCATTTTTGCGCCATTTTTGTAATCATTATTTTTATTAGAAATAGGTAGTGTTATAAAATTATGTTTTTATGTTTATATATATATATATTTTTAACATATGATATTTTGACATATAATATATTATACATGTAGTAATCTATTTTTTAAATAACATTTTTTTTGTAATTTTAAAGACCGTGAATCCCCTTAATATGAATTAAGTAAGTACGTGTATTTAATATAGTAAATATGCGTACTAGATTACTAATGTTTAAGATATTAATACAAAATAACATTATATATACACCTACATTTATTAAATATTAAATTAATAGAGAATTTAAAAATGAGACAATTTAAAAAAATTAAAATGTCGCTATTTACAATTCTGTATTTAAGTATAACTTACTTTACTATATCGTTACTTTATACAATTGTATTTAATCTAAAATATTATGTATTATATTTAATATTATCATCTTATTAATATGATAATTTGATAACAATTATTTTACTTTTAATTACTCATTATGAATCAGTAGAACAATAGCCATAACCAATATGCACGATGTTTAACGGTACGAATATCTATTGCCTAGTAATACATATGTGTATAAGTAGATTACCTTATTGTGTTATAATGTTAGTATAACTAGATTATATATAATATAGTATATCTAGTATATATATATATATATATATGTATATATATGTAAGATAACAAATACTATAGTATTTGTTATCTGACATATATATACATATATATATATATATATATATATATATATATATATATATATATATATATATATATATATATAATAATAATAATAAAATAATATAATAGTCAGATTGGTTCCTCGTAATAAACGAGAATGAACACAGGTAGATATAGAAGTTCACTGAACTTATCGAAATATCTACCTGTCAGCAAAATGAATGGGAAAAATAAACATATTAATAGAAGTAACAATAAAGTAAAATAAAATTAGTAAGTTCAAAGGAAAAGTAAAATATAAATAAAAAGTAACATTTTAAATATTAAAATAGTTATAATAAGAATAAATATTAAATATATAATTATTATATATAAGTAAAAATAAAGTTATAATAATAGAATATAAAATAAATAATAAAATTGTAAATATAAAAATAGTTATAATACGAATAAATATTAAATATATAAGTAATATATAGGTAAAAATAAAGTTATAATAATAGATAACAATAAAACAAGCTTTGTACAAATAAATAGAAAACAATAACATACAGTTGATAAGTCAACCACAACGAACGAATGGTATAAGGCCACCAACTTTCAGTATGGATGTTCCAAGTCCATTAATACCTCGAGATGAGCCCCTCACAATCATACCAGTATACTTACTTCTCAGTATATAATACACCACCGCTCGTTAAAATAAAAATACAAAAACATGAAATTCTTCCCATATCTAAAATAATAAATAAATAAATATACTCTAAATAATAAAATAATAATAATAAAAATAATAAAGGTTCTACAAGTATACCTATATTCTAAAGTTCCGTACATAGTTAAATTAGAGTGATACTTTCTCACGTGACAATGCGCCATTTTACTGCCTGAACTATAACCAAAATCACGATGGTGTGTGTTTGTGAATAGCTGAGAGTGACATGCGTATTAGAGAGCCCTACACGATGTCCGACAAAGGTCATCAGGTTCACGGTGCTACCAATCAAACGAATGAAACCAACGCTATTCATACAGATTTAAACATTACTTTAAACTTTTCTATTCGTTTATTATTTTTTAAATTATATTAATACAATATTTATTTATTATATATATATATAATTATATATATTTATACTTTTATATAATTATATCGAATATGTCTTCAATAATAGAACAATAACCACAATTAACTAAGCCAAATCGCGCACTTTGAAGCTTACAGATGTATGGTAATCGCAAAATATAAATTATACAATTAATATTTCTAAAATGGACATTTTATTAAATGTATCTCTTTAATTTATCCAATAACAAAACGTATCCCTGTACACTTAGTACGAGAATACGGAGATAGATAGACAGGGAGTGACCATGGGTACATCAATACATGTTCACTACATATCTCACAGTATACTGTATACTATAGTGCATCGCACATATCTATCTAATATATCTGCAAAAGTTAAAACATATACTTTTAATAATTAATAATTATACTATGTATATATTTATATATATATATATATATATATATATATATATATATATGTGTGTGTGTGTGTAAATCACGAAGCATGATGAGCATGACGGGTATAGCACCTATACGGGTGGTCCCATGCTTTGATTAAGCGATCCTACACCAGCATTCATCGCCGTTAATAATAGATACGAACGAGTGCGCGCGCGTGTGTGTGTACGCAGTTAATGCAATTAGCGAAGTCATGTGTGTGCGTGTGTGTGTGCGGTTACACTCCGGTGAGTGCGGTCGCTCCCCACCTCCATCCGATAATTAGTCGCCGAGTAACAGGATATTTATTCTATCACCGGATCTACTCGCTAGGTTTCACCGGATCCACTCGCTAGGTTTCACCGGGTTCGCTCGCTAGGTTTCGCCCGGTAGCCGGCCGGATTAGATTCCCGGCTATAACCCGCGTTAACGTCGCTATAAGCGAACTTCGTTATAAGCGGACGTCGTTGTAAGCGCGCCGTGACGATATAACCGGACTTCGTTACGACTACCTATAATCGTATTAATAGTCATCTTCCGCGTAACAATGGAGTATTTGTTCTCGGTGGTCATCGCTACTAATGCCAGTCCAGTCTGGCGTACACGTATGTCAGACTCGATACGAATATCTACGATTCACTATAGACGTATAGCTTAGAGTTAAGTTATTTATGCTGTTATTTATTATGTTGGTGGAGTCCTTGAAACCCGTTCTAGAATTTAAATCTTGTTTTCGATTATAACCATATGGCTCTAATAACTCTTCGAGGTCACTTTCGTGTTAAGGCATCCGTGGTTTTATCGATAGCCGATCATTTATTTATACACAATTATGGAATATCACTTCTAAATATTATTTTAAGACTTAATTTATTGGTCCTGACGAGGCTTGAACCCGCGTCCTACTGCTTGTGTGTCTGACGCCTTGCCAACTGAGCCACACTGGGATTTTAATTGTTAGGCATACTTCCTATAGCCTATGCACCTTATATTGTATACCCTTAATGTAAACACACGCATACCGGATCCGAGGAGAACTAGGCCATAGATGTATTCGAATAGACACTGAAGCAGGGAAGATAGTGCCCAGCTTATTATCATTAGTTGATATTGAAGTGTAACCTTGAACCAGATACTACAACTACATCGTTAACATGCAGTATATGATGACCTCTACGATGGCAGTACGTTATATTATGACCTTCAAATATAGAGTGATTTATATTGCTAGGTCTAAAGAAGCTAGTATTAAGTAAGTAGGGTAAAGTACTCGAATACTGACATGCACGTAGTATCGATACCCTATAGCAGTGGTTCCAAACCTATGAGTCATGATCCAAATTTGGGTCATTGGGTTTTTTTGTTGGGTGTATTTCATGAGACAATTTATAAAAATATTTATATATATATATTATAGTTTATATTATTCTTTTAAAACTAGTATAATAATAAAATAATAAAATTTGTCATTGGGTCATGTTTACATTTTTTTAAATTAAGAATTACCAAAAAGGGGCATGATGAAAAAAGGTTGGGAACCACTGCCCTATAGAGATATTCTAAAATATAACTCCAATCTAAAAATAATTAATTTACGAAACATTAATTAACATAATTCTAATACATATACGTATAATTTTTGTTTTTAATATTTATATTGTTTTAATTATAAACAAAAAACTTATGTTGTCGTTACGACTATACATTTATGAAAATTGTGAAGTAAAATATTAATTCTCAATTGTTTAAATATTTAAAAATTTTAAATACACATTATATTTCTAAAGTTATTAACGTTTACCTAAGCAACATACGTGTTAATAATAATGACACAAGTTAATTCAGATATTATAATGCATCTTTTTTATAGAGTAGAGATACTCATTCTTAGAAATATAATTCTTAGAAAGCAAAATCCGAAAACAAATTTGAAATATATTGTGCGACGAGCCTTTATGCCTAGCAATTGTACATGGAAGAGATACACGTGTACTTATACTTTGAATGTATATAAGCACCTTATATACATCAATTATCAATAATAATATATACAAATAATAATATTGTATATATATATATACACATAAATATATGGTTATAATGATATATGGTATATCTAAATCTAGATATATTTAGCGTGTTAGTAATATGTGCAAAAGTGTTGTTATTCCGGACAGTGCACATAATATCGACACCCCTGTTATCTCAGAGTTAAACACATTAAATTAAATTTTAAAATAGCTATTATATGTATATATTATATGTATATAGAATATATACCTTTTTAATATGAATACATTTTGGAAATATTTAATTAAGAAATAAAGTTATGGCGATTTATTGTCAAGGTGTCAGTTTTCGAGTACTCTCCCCTAAGTAAGTAATTAGTAAGTAAGTAAGTAGATAAGTAAACAAGTAGTAAGTAAGTTATATATATTATCTATTAGGAGTGTATATCGTTAGTTATAGATATCGGTGGAACATACGGTACTCGGCCAGTGTTTAATTATATGATATGGATTTGTTTTACGTAGGATATGGGCTTATATCAAGGTTATGTCCTTACTCGCATGATGTATGAGTGTATAAGATAGGCAGGACTACGTTGTTGACGATACGTGATATTCTCAGATCGCGTAAAGAAAATCAATTCTTCAAACTTTTAATATAATGATAGAGATAAATTAAATACAAATAAAAAACTATTATTTGTAACAACTATCGGATACTCGATGATAACGTTACGTAACTAATGATTTCTGAGGTTACGTAATAAGACGTATTACGTAACTCGATATGTTCGATATGTTGTGTTCATTTGTTGTTCAATAGTGGTGTGTGCATGCGTAAGCACTTAGTAGATCACGTGCTATTTATAGAAATACAGTTAATTATGATTCGGGTATTGTTGTGTGGGTGCGTATGGTTGTGTGTGTGGGCATATGTGTATGCGTGTAAGTATGGGTGTAAGTATGGGTGTGCGTATGTACGTATGGCTGGGTGTTTTATACAACGATAACAGGGTTCTATGAACTATTCTCACTTACCGTTCGTGTTATTTTATTACTACATTATCCCTAGCAGATGATTCTTATCAATAATGTAAAGTAAAGTATATAATCTACATAAACAATACAATACAATATTTATAATATTTACAATTTAATTATATATTTTTATTTCTTATTTAATTGTATATTTATATATATATATATATATATATATATATATACTATTTAATTAAATATTTAACATTTAACATTTAATATCATTACACTTATTTTTAATATTTTAAATAGATTATTATGTTTTTAAGTTATGGGAAGAATAGTCCAGATTTTTATTGTGCGAATTGTTCTAATATTCCGATTAATCTAGTGAAGTGAATTGTCCAATTTTCCAAGTAATCTAGTGGGATGAAATGTGCTTTTCCCACTAATAATTAACTATGAAATAAATTAGTAATTTAAGGAGAATTTACAAATTTGTAAATATATTTCTATATGAAGCAAAATATATCATGTGATAATTAAATAAGTGATTGATGTTTAATCGACATTATAAACTGTATAATACCAGAGGGCAATAAAAACGATATCATTTTTTTAATTCGAATGGTATATTTTTGTAAATGCATTAACTATGTATATATAGTATTAACTAAGTATATATATATATATATATATATATATATATATATATATATATATATATATATATTGAATTGAATTGAATTGAAAGTGTATTTAAACATTTACATAAATCATAAATGATTTCTCAAAAGTGTATATATAGAAATACAAATAATAAGTATAGGTAAAACAATCAAACCATTAATAATTATAAATTACCACCTGAGATCAATTATTGTATATATTTATTGAGTGTACTATGCTATTTTATGGATCTAATATAGGGTGTTAGTGAATTCATAGCTTAGGACCAATATAACTATAGTTATAAGGGCGCGAGTATTAATTTTTGAGGGACGGAGAATAGTGGTAGATAGAAGATGAGATGCATGGTTTCTAAGAGATGGAAGGGAAGACCTTTGTACTATAGAAGTAGAAATATAGGAGAGAAAATTCGAAGAGTATATTGAGGAATGAACAATAGATAGTATGCGATAAGCAGAGCGTTTATTAAATGGGAACCATGGAGGTAAGTGTTGGTATGAGGAAGTAGAGGAATAGTCTCAAATACGTAGGTTATATGTTGTATGGATTGATGAACGAGTAACTTGATTTAGGGGAGAGATAGAGGATAATGGAAGATTGATAAGGATTGAGGAACAGTAATATATACGTGAGAGGACAAGGTAATTAACTAGAGTTTTAGTAAGAGATACAGTAATTGATTTTCGTATTTTTTTAATTCTAAAAAGATGATAATTTGCTGATTTAGTGAAGGCAGTAATATGAGAAATTAAGGAAAGAGTAAAATAAAAAAATACACATAAGTTAGATGAATTAGTAGAATGATATATTACAAATGTATTAATATATATATATATATATATATATATATTAAACTAATAAATATAATAAACTCAATTTAAATATAATAAGGTAAAGTCTCTGATTACCGACCCCCTCCTATTATCGACCCCCTCTCGTCTCTCAGTAACTATAATAATTTAATGATAAATATGAATAAGCATTTTGTTTTTAAAAATATTCAATCATACAATTGTTATTTGATCAAATGTAATATTCTGTTTTTACTTTTTAAATATTTGAATAATAACTTTTTTTAAATCATTGTAAATACTTTATTAATTAAAAGAAAACGTAATATTGTAGATCAATATAATGTTTATAACTATTATAAAAATTATTTAATTTGAATAACTATTAACCAATATATCTTAATTATAGCAACCCATATGATTTTACTATTACCGACCTCCTAAATTACCCTAATACCAACCCCAAGGATATATAATATCCAATCAAAATAGATCCGTATTTTACATTAAAATATGTTGTAAGTTGTTTGTGTATAATTGATATAGATTTAGGATATATGATTCCAGTTGATTATATACATACTGATTAATAAATGAATATAAAATAATAATATATATATATATATATATATATATATATATTATTGTATACACTATTTTAATATAATTACTATAAAGTTTAAATTTAAATTTAGTATTACTATTAAAACATAAATTCAATAAAAAATAAACTGCGTGCATGTTATATTTAATTATATTTATGTAGGTAAATATATATACTTATATCTACTATTTTTATAATACTACAATTATTTTAGGGGGTCGGTAATAGGAGAATGGGATCGGTATTAGGCACATGTATCCGATTACCAACCCCCTTGTTTATTCTTGTAAATATAAGTATATAAAAATTTAAAATAGTCACATTATTCATTGCCATAATATTACGCTAATTACAAAATTTCAAATAAATATATTTAATATTGAATAAGTTATTACAAATATTCATTTAGGGGGTCAGTAATCGCAGATTTTCCCCTATATAATAATTATTAATAATAATAACAAAACATAAAAATGTACTACTTTATACAAATTCGGAATTACCGCCTGGTGTATTATCATTAATAATTACATGTTTATATATCATTAATGTGAAGTTGTAACTTTATTTTATTGTTAACATTATTGTTAAAACCTATATAACATGTTTAAA
>OZ025242.1:95828328-95893328 GCA_964019155.1 Osedax fenrisi | reverse complement strand
GTAGTAGTAGTAGTAGTAGTAGTAGTAGTAGTAGTAGTAGTAGTAGTAGTAGTAGTAGTAGTAGTGGTGGTAGAGGAAGAGGAGATAGTGACCACTACTACGACAGGGACGCTAATTAGACAGTGGTATTGCACTAATTAGACCACGGTACGATATGGGTTCCTGAGCCACTAGCAGGCGTATTGTACTAACATGCCACGCCCCCCGAGAGGCTGACAGAGATGATGAGAGAGATGACCGGATGTATTGTTTTTACGTAAATTATTGCATCCCTACCGATACAAATTATAATATAGTTCATCTACGTACGTGTATATGTATGTTTAGATGTATGTGTATATGTATGTGTAGATGTGTAGATGTATGTTTAGATGTATGTGTATATGTATGTGTAGATGTGTAGATATATGTATAGGTGTATGTGTAGACGTATGTAGTGATACTTACGTTAGTGTGTATGGTTGTGACTAGAGCCGTCGACATAGGGAGGGTATCGTCCGGGTATATCCCTGTAGTGAGGGTATACACCTCTAACTCAAAATTGCGAGGGGGCAAAGTATATTTCGTCTCCATCCATATTTGTATATATATATATATATATTAATTTATATAATTATTTACATATATATATATATATATATTGATATATTGATATAAATATATGTCTATGTAATTTATATATATATATATATTTAACTCTAGTTATCTATACTAAATATTATACTGAACTATATATTATATTTTCTGGTGTATAATTCATACAAGTCTAAAAAAGACTTCTTTATATGCCTAAAGGAGCTTTAAAGGAGCTATTTTTATTATATTCACAAATAATTGTTTATTATATATATTATTAATACTGTTTCTTTAAAAAATAAATTCATTTCATTTCATTTCAACGATTATATAATACTATGATATTTTGTAATAGAATTACTTAAGTAATAGTACAATATTTAAGTATTAAAATATATTATAGCTTATTGTATACGTTGACAACGTATAACCTATAGGTATAACGTTGTAACTTATACTATATACTATAATTTGTTTTAATTAAATTGTTGAGGTGCGAGGGAACATTAGGGGCCTTGATATAGAGCATAGATATACATATATTCTGATGTGATAAACACTTGGATTAGATCTAGAATACATTTATATCGCCTATATTCATAAGTAGTAATTATAAAATATTTATATCGAATAAATAATACATACATTTATATATATATATATATATATAAAATTTCCCCTTCACAATTAAATCGTTCCGACTGACCTAATTGTGACATGCGCATTACTAGGCATAAGAACAATGTGAAAGTGCACGTCTTTTAGTGTATTTGGTATATTTAAATACATATTTGTATATTTATATTGTTTGGAAATATTTATATTATATTTTGTTTTTGACATATATATATACTAATAATTATGTATATACCTATAAACTTATATAACATATGTTATAGTATTACACACATATATATATATATATATATATATATATATATATATATGTGTGTTAATGATATATCGCCAATACATAAATGATCATTTTAACCATAGATAACCGGCTATTGTACTCAAATACTTATTATATCCATAAAAACCGCACTTGCGAATATCTAACGATGTTTGACCAAACTGAAAAACGCGAATACTCGTCTGAAGTGAAGTATCCTCCTCAGCTTAACTTGACCACTGGTCAATGACCTGTAGTATATTCAGTGATACCTTCGCTTAATATTAACCATTCGTTAATTTATGTATAAACACTTACTAAATTAAGTGTATTATAATACTTAATTCATAAGTATTGTAACTATTAATAATAATTAGCAATTCTTACTGTATTCATAGACCAATAGGGTTATAGATAAATAGTTATTTTCGTTAACAATTGTGAATAAATACAATTTAACTATAGTTAACTATATATTAAACTATCAATATATTGATATTATTAATGCCTAAGTATTTTAATGAATAATTGACCTGCATGTGCACGCATGCGTGAATTATAACTACTATATAACATTGTACTCATTGTAAATTAATAATTAATCATATTATTTATTTAAACAATCGTGTATTGTAAAATCTCACAATTGTTTGAATGCATATAACATTAAAAATTAAATTAAAATTAAAGCAAAATTAAATTGTTGAAAAAAGTAGTCTTAAGTTCATTTTAAATATATGGTGTATCCCAATGCAACGTAATGATATAGCACTCCATTATAATGGAACATAGTGAATAAGTTTCTAGATTCCCAACTAGGCGATCTTTTCCCAATTCTCACCGGATTTATTTGTGGTTCTTTAAACATATTAGAACATCGTACTTAGTGTTCCTCTTTATACAATGTACATTGTGCATTGTGCATTGTACATTGTACTGTGTACATCGTAAAATGTACATTATATAGTGTGTTTGCGAGACCTAAATATACACTATTACATCACGAATATAAATTACAAGATTGAAAATATATTTATATTTTATTTATTTATATTTTAAATACATTTAGATATGTTATAGCATTCAAACATAGTATTATCAAGGACATCATGTCCTTAGTAGAATACAGAATATTAATGAAAGAAAATGAATGTGGTATATGATGATGTGCTTATTAATGCGAATTAGGATTTGTTGACGTTATATGTCCTCTATATATGTCCCAATATATGTTAAAATGCATACATTATATATATATATATATATATATATGTATATTTATATACTAGTAACATGTATTAAACTAAGATATACGTATCATATGTATTACACTCATTAATGATAATACAGCCTAATATGTATTCTGTAATAACTCCATTGATATGTGGGGAGTTATACTTTTTGTTAAATGTAGGCATAAATATTAATGCATATATAAATATATATATCTAAATATATAAATCTATATATATAAATATATATATATATATATAAATATATATAAATATATATATATATATAAATATATATATATATAAATATATATATATATATAAATATATATAAATATATATATATACATAAGCACACACACAGACATGCGTATGGCCACGTAGACGAGAGCACGTTGCGCTAAGCACATATGTCCTCTAGGTCACCCGTAGCCGATACCGGATATGGCGAATTAATAATCTGTCACATTGCATCATATCAACAACAACATGCAGCAGGGGGCGTTACGTAATAGCCGGTGGTACGCCCTCCTCCTCCTCCTCCGTACTCCTCCTCCTCCTCATCCTTCTCATCCCTCTCATCCCTCTCACCTCCTCCTCCCTCTCACCTCCTCCTCCCTCTCAACCCCTCCTCCTCCTCCTCCCTCGCAACCCCTCCTCCTCCTCCTCCTTCTCATCCCTCCCATCCCTCTTCCTGCTGCCATCCTGCCCCCGAATACTTCATAACTACATGCGTGCTATATCGGGCTATGTGACACTGTATAGTTGGTACCACACCAATACTGGTAGGTGCTTTTATATATATATATATATATATATATATATATATACTATATAGTATAGTATACTATAGTAGAAGATAAAGAGTATCAATAAATAGTTAGATACCTATGAATAGCAGTATGCACATTAAAGTAAGTAGCATTTAAGTAATTCTTACACTACTAGAGTTTCCAAATCCATCATGTCCTTGGTTATATCTATATTTATATATATGTATATATATATATATATATATATATATGAATTTATAAGTAAAGTAGATTAGCGTGCATTTCAATGTGTATTAAATCGTCAGTGATTAGCAGCAAGTATTCGAGTATCAATAATAATAAAACCCCAATAACAATTAGATTATAGTTATTGATTGCTTGCGGTCACGTGATTAATGTATTGCGGATTCCTCATTGATTATATATTACAGCAGTTAACGCTATTATTACAATAAACAATCACTGATACCAGAATACACCGGCGAAAGTAAATCTGTTTATATTAATAAAGAAATGCGCATTTGATAGTTTATGATTGTGTATTAAATATCACATATGTATTCATTATTAAATCTTAATTCTTAAAATTGTCAAATTAACATTTAATAATGCGTAGGCAACTGACAGGTCTACTGACAGGTGACAGGTGACATTGGTATTATAATAGTACAATGAGGACATAAAACATAAGTGTCACATCTATACAGTGATAACAATTATCAAAGGCGTCATAGAAAACAAAGGTGTATAACATATGTCACAGTGTCACAATTATGTTAGATAACAAGGGTGTTACACATAGTAAAACGATGATCGTTACGCGGGTGTCACGATGATGACAGGTAATACATAATACAGGTGTCACAGTAGTACAATAGTGCCAGAAGTGCCAGTATTCAAATGATAACGAATGTGACGCCGGAACGCAAACAACGATTAGCCGGAAGTGTCGCTGCGAGTCGGTCACGTGACTACTATGACCGGAAGTGCAGCGCACTCTACTCACCGCTAGGTGGAAATATGAGGTGTACGTTATTAATAATAATGCGCCGCGTACGCTCTTCAATAGGTTAACATCGATTTACTGACCCCGATACATTGTTTCTATTTATAGATTTATTATTCATACATATATGTATATACACACACATATATATATATATATATATACATAAGTGTGTATGTATACATATGTGCGTATGTATGTATGTGTGTGTACGGCGAATCGTGAATAACGAACCGATATCGATGTTTAAAGCAATTTCATGGTCGACGAGAGCCCTCTAGTAACGGTACTACGCATACTGTCGTGCGCAGCTGTGAGCAGCCGCAGCCACAGCCGCAGCCGCGGTCATATACGGCTAGAGATTGAAAAATCTCATTAAAAATGTATGTTGGTTTTTGTTCGGCGGGCCGGGCACACGCACGCGCGCGTCGTCGGGCACGGCATAGTCGCCACTATTGCGTGGACAGTACTGCGAATTTTAATAAAAACCACCATTCAATTTTGATATCGGATATCTATTGTTCTATTTCGAGTACACGACACCTAGATATGCGACCTGAATCAAATCATATACATATATTTATATATATATATATATATATATATATATATTTCTAAATATTAATAACTATGTTAACATTAATAGAAACTGGTATTCTGTCTAGTCCAGTGGTTCCCAAACTGGGGGTCGCGACCCACAAGTGGGTCGCCTGCCGTTATGTTGGGGGTCGCGTAATTTTATATATTGTATAATATTAAAATAAATAACAATTCATTTTTTTAATAATTCTGACTTAAATTGAGCGTTGTCATTTATTTATAAATATACATTCATTTATAAATCACTAATTTCAAAATAGTTACATTTATATTTTTAATTACATTTATTATTTTTTTTATTATTAATTTTAATTTATTTGTGAAGTCAAAAATAGTTCAATATTTATTATACAATTGGATTAATCCACCGATGTAACTCACGTATCATAATGTATGGTATTCGTTCGTTACATAGTAAACAAATCTATAAAGAAGAGTTCCTTTTCTGTGAACCAATTACAACGACAACTAAAGAGTGGATGTATTTGATATATTAAATTAATTTTATATTGCTAATCTTTTAGAATGGATTAAATTAATGTCGGTGAGTACTAATGGAGTACCAAGTATGCTAGGCATAAACTCAGGATTAATTAAACTTATCAAAGATAAATCACCAGAAATAATCAGCATACACTGTTAATTCTTAGAAAAACGTTAGCTGTATGAGTTATTCCAGAATATTTATCAACAAATTTTAAAAAAAAACCCTGAATTTCATTAAGTCGAGTTCTTGGAGAAATTGGCTACTCAAAAAAAATGTGTGAATAAATGGATTCAGACTTTGACATCTTGTTATATTATACTCATATCCATGGTTATCAAAATGTCAAGTTGTAGAGTTTATTCTCTTAATGTTATATTTAACACTTCTTTACGAGGTAATACTTATTTATATATAATCTGATATAATAATTAAATTATTTATCTATGAAAAAATAAATATTTGCTTAAATTAATATCTCAGATTCATGGATTTATTGGGAAATTGGATAACTGGTATCGTAAGACTTTAAACAAGAACTTCGCAATGTTCCATACGTATACTAAATATGTTGATTCTTATAATCAAATTCCGAATGAAATACAATACAATATAATAACGTATTGATATACAATAGTCCATAAATTTACAATCATCTTTATAATATAAAACTTCATCCCTTTTATGCAGATATTCAAGATATTGATGAATATAACCTGGAACAAAGTTAACTCATAATGATGCAACATGATATTAGTGCAAAGCACGAATTTGAAACAAAAGAACTAGGATTTGTTAGGATATAATTTTTGGATTTCGGTGAAAATGTCCTATTCACATTTATTTATTTTATTAATTAAATATATTTTACCTTTTGCAAGCACATATCTAATAGATATTATCTATGTGAAAAGGCTTTTCAGATTTATTAAATATGAAAAAAAAACAAAAATAAATAAATTAGAAGTCGAACCAGACCTGAGGTGCACTCTATCAGAAACACAATATATTGATAAAATAATATCAAGAATGTAAATATACAATATTTAAAAATAATATATTACATATTTTATATATTTTTAATACATTTATTTTAAACTTATTTTATCAAATATTGTATGTTAAAAAAATGTATACTAAGTGGGTCGTTTTATATAGAATACTTAAAAAGGGGTTGCAGAAGAAAAAAGTCTGGGAACCACTGGTCTAGTCTATAGAGTAGTCTATAGAAATCTTACTGATGACATACTTACAGCTACTACTACCGATACGGTAGAACACATTAGTGTTGTAACACACATGCCCGTTATTAATATTTAGTAACTAGTATCGTTATTAATAATATATTATTAATGTAATTATATTAATATTTATATACGATTACTATTAGCGTTATTAAACAACATTAATAACGGACGTGTGTTTCGATGCAAATGTGTTCTGCCGTATAGGTAATAGAGTTGTTGTAAGTGTGTCATCGGTACAAGTTGTAAGGGTATTCATTGATTTGTTGAATAATATATTTTGTTTCTTACAAATATATAGTCGAAATTATCGAGTCGAAATATGTTCTAACGACACGTTATAGAAGTAAACAAATAATAATATTACGTAATTGATACAATAAAGTATGCGAAACATATTATAGCATGCATGACTGTGACCCGCAGTGGTTGATTGTACTAATTCCCGTGTTAACTAACGATACCCATTCTTCTCTCGGTGCTATCGTAATCTATACAACTGATGTGTGACTGGGATATTACGTCATAGCTACGATGAGTCACGCGACAACAGAGTTATTACGTAATGTTGAACTGAAATGTCGACCGGGTCGTTTTACGCATTACTAGCATTGGTAGCATTGGTAGCATTATTTCTGATTCTATTATCTCGTAAGTTCACGTATTACGATTAGAACGTGATCTAACTGGTACATTTGTATAGTGGAATATCTGCGCACCTCCATTACCCCATCTGTATGTTACCCTCTTTAATCATCATATTACCCCAGCTGTATGTTACCCTTATTAACCATCACGTTACCCCAGCCTTATTTTACCCTTATTAACCATCGCGTTACCCAAGCTGTATGTTACCCTCGTTAAGCCACGTTAACTAAAACACCACTTCTTTAAAATTCCATTCACATATGTTCACCTCATATATTATATATTTAAATAGCGAATGATTCATTTATAATATACAATGTATTAATAACGAATAACTCTATTGTATAAAAATATATATATATATATATATTAATGTATAATATAATACTGCCTGTATGGCTCAGTGGCTAAGGCGTCAGACACACAAGCAGTAGGACACGGGTTCGACCCTCGTCCGGACCATTAATTAATTTTATAAAATGGGTCTTAACATATTATTTAGAAGTGATCTTATATAATTGTGTATAAATAAATGATCGGCTCTCGTTAAAACCATGGATGCCTTAACATGAGAGCGGCTTCGAAGGGAAATTAGAGCCATATATGGTTATAAGTGAAAACTTCATCTAAGTTCATGGATGGGATGAAAGGACTCCACCAAATAAAAATAACAATAACAATAACAATAACAATATATACATATATATAGATAGTAGTAATTAGCATGGACCCAACCAATATAATTAACAATATCAATGTACATATCACGAGACGATAATACGTATGTAACTATGATCTAAGATAAGTCACGGGCCTTAAGGTCACGTGTGATTAAACCCGACTAAACCCGACTAAACCCTACTTAACCCGACTAAACCCGACTAAACCCGACTTACAGACCGAGTGTCGCTATAGCTAAAGTGTACGCTATTATAAATAGCGACAAATACATCTGCCACCTAGTGGTATAATGCTTTTATTAAACTGAATACAACAGTAATTATATCGATTCTGTTTCTATAATTACCCCGGTATAAAAACCTAAATATTAGAATAATAATAACACCGAAAAGACATACCACATAAAGTATCCCGAGTTGCTTAGTATCCCGAGTGTACACATACTACACACACACACACACACACACATGTGTGCTATTGTGCTATTGAGATAGGTCCGAGTTAGCGTACACACCGTGTCACGTGTTCTCTAGAGCGGTATTGCGTAACGAATGACGTCATCTACTACTTAGCTCACCACACACACACACACACACGCATGCATATAGCTCGGTGGGCGTATCTAATTCGATAACCGGTCGAGATGCCGCGAGATTCCGCGTGACTCTCTCGATACAGTCACGTGTCCTGCCTATTACGCAATAGCGACTCGTATCGGTAACACGTGACTACCCGCTAGGAACTCGATGACTCGTGCACGTTGTCACGTGATTAAACAAACCTTTATAACCGTTCACAGTACGTGGGTTCCGGTAGTACGAGTGGATATAGAGTGTTTAGAGTTTGTCTACACTATAGGCTGGCGATATTAGCGTATATTTAGAAATGGTGTTCGAATTTATGTCATCTAATATATATTTATATCGATATATGTATATCATATAAAATCATAAGCAGGTACTCTGCCCCACCAAATATGGACATACTATAAACTCGTTTAGGTCCTAGTTTAGACTTCTATTAATAGCATATTTCATGTGAAACATTATATTTATAGATATATTAAATAGTTACAATTATATAAAAATGTGATGTTATAACAGAGTATACTCTTCAACGTATATACACATGTGTATACATACATACATACATACATACATACATACATACATACATACATACACACATACATACATACATACACACATACATACATACATACATACATACACACATACATACATACATACATACATACACACATACATACATACATACATACATACACACATACATACATACACACACATATATATATATATATATACAGTAAACTCTCGCTAAGTCAGACATGCAAGGGACCGGGATAAGTGTCTGACTTATACGAAATGTATAAAAATCATAAATAATGCATTCGACGCATAAATACTAAAACATAAATGTTAATTACATCGTATTAGTCCAGTATTGAAATGTATATACTTATACAATTTAGTCGGTAATAATTAATAATAATTGAGTATTATTTGTAATCATGAAATATATAATATTAAGTTTACAAACAAAATATGTAATGATATAGTATAACATGTATTTTTATTTAAATATTTATTTAATAATAATTATAATATATAGTATATTATATGTTATATTTTGTTAAATTGTCAAATATTTATATTAATATTATTGACTGTATCTAATTTATTATTTAGTAGTAGATAATATTTCGTGTAAAACAAAATAATGACGAAATTGTGTATTGTATGCAATGTATAATTTTAGGAAGAGATATTATCGCTTACTTAATTTTTCATTATAAATATCGCGATTTATCTAGTTCACTTCACTAATAAAATAACTAATATTTCGTTGGTTTAAAATTTCTTTTGAAATTAATTGCAATTATTTTATATTAACTTAATGGCACCGTCTAGCTTTGTATATTCACTCCATTTAAATATATATATATATATATATATATATATATGTATATATATATTCTTTGATTGAATTGCGATGGGTGTGTAAATAATTAGTTATTATATATTTATAAATATTAATAATATTAATATTATAAACATGTAATTAAACATTTTTTGTTATTATATTATATGCATATATTATATTATTACATAAAATTAATTATAATTAATATAATTAATGTCGATATATGCGGATTGTCGATATGAGCGATAGGGGCGTAGCCCTAATGATGTATTAGTTTATTTATATATAAATTTATAAATATTAATAATATTAATATTATTTAATAAACATGTAATAAAACCTTTTTTGTTATTATATTATATTTATATATAAATAAACTAATACATCATTAGGGCTACGCCCCTATCGCTCATATCGACAATCCGCCTATATCGACATTTTTTGAGCTTACACAACCATGTCGATGTAAGCGGCTTTCACTGTATATATATATATATATATATATATATATATATATATATATATATACTAGCAGAGCTGTATATACATAGACATAGATGTTATAATAAGATGTATTATAATTTGATACTACCTGTAACATAATTGTAATTATATTCATAACTGTAACATACATTATTCAAAATAAACATTTTTGACAATTTATATCAATTCGACTAATCCGTATACAAAACATAAAAGTGACTTTATTATATTTCCGACTTATCGAAAATTCCAAATATCCAATCCGCCTTATCCGTTTTATGTAACATAGAACTAGAAACAAATTATAAACAACCAACTAAATTTGTATAAATTATCGAGAAATCCGACTTACCCGTTGTTCGACTTATCGAGATTTCACTGTATACATAAATATATAATACGTGTGACATAAATAACCGTTTATATTCGGTAGCTATGCACGCATGCAGATGTTATGATTCATGCAATAGTGACGTCACCGCCATGAAGTACAGTAATGACTAGTTAATGACTCACTACTTGATGTTACGTATCAGTGATGATCAGTTATATCGCAGTTCATCGCGATTAAGTGTTCATGTATATACATTATATTAGTATGCGAAGTTTGCGGTAAATAAATAGAGTGTATTAAAGGTTACCGGTACATTAGTGGTACGAGGGGTTAGTCCGGTAAATTAACCCAACCTACTTGTATATATATATATATTTTTTTTCGGACAATGGTTAGTTAATAACCAGAGCCAATTATCCCATTTATTAGCGAAAACATATTAATAAAAATATGACGAAGTAGGCAAGGGAGAGGCCAGGTAATTAAGGATATTACAATAATCCATTGCAGCAGTATTTGCGATAAATATTTAGACTGCCTGTCATGACACGAATACTGAGTAGCGTAATATCATGCTTCCTCAGGCCTAACGAATATAGGTCTTTAGACGTTAGGGATGAGGGTATACCACGCCAGTTCCAACAAGAGGCACTTAGTTTAGCATGCTTTGCACCAGTAAGTTGTTTTGCGTAGGAGAGTATTTCAGGTTTGTTATAGTAGTCAGTTTTGTGTCGGTAATTAGTATCGGTATCTATTGTATCAGTTGAGATTTGCGTATCTATAATATAAACAATGTCATTTCGGTAAGCCAGTAAGTCAGGTTTGCGTAAACCAAGTTGTGTTCGTATGTGTGGTTCCAGTATAGTTGTAAATTTGTACTTATTAAGTAGAGTGATTAAAAGAGCGTTAACATAATTATGCCTGTGAATAATGTTATTATAATTAAATCTACAGGTCTGCATAATATGATTTAGGCAGTCATATTTATAATTACACCCTCGCCTTAAACAGTTTGTATTTAAACTTGGAAACATACGTTTACATCTGTAATGTGTATATAGTAGACCGTGCTTTAGCTTTACCATATCTACAAAATCGCGACCAGAAAACATCTTTATAGGAGAAGTTATCCAATTATTAATAAAAGGATTATGCGTGCCTAATTCTAAACCCTTGCCATCGACAGAATTAAATAAATATATTGAATGATATTTATTTATGGAGGTGTTATCAATAAACGTGTATTCATCGTATACTCGAGGTGTAGACCATTTTAGAATAACACTATCGGGAAGAGTTTGAATAATAGTGTCATCATTCCTTCTAATGGATGAAATCCTTTTTAGCCGCAGCACCGGTATTGCCAGAAAAAGACGAGTGATAGCTATCCCACCGACACTACTAGGTGCGTAGAATACACCGAGTGAAGTATCTGAAGGTAGTCGAAGCCAACGTCTGACGAACACCCGAATACTTCTATCCATCGTTTTTAATGAATTTAAATAGACATTAGAGAAAGTCAAGGTATGAAGCATACTTGGAATTAGATGATTTTTGAGCATAAACAATTTTTGTTGGGGTTTTAGAGTAGATTTAGATATTGCCAAGAGTTTCGATGTGAGGTCATCATTAATTGAATTATTTTTATTATCCAAAGCGCCTATGTTGATGCCAAGATATCTATAAGTTTCTTCTATATTTAGCGCTTTAATTGTAGAATTATCAATAGATATAAAACTATATGGGTTACATATCCATTGTTTTTTATTTGGGTTAATAATTATATTCAATGTAGCGCATTTTGATTTGTTAACGTTTAACCCATATAGAGCTAGTCTAAATAAAACATGATCAACTTGATATTGCATCATTACATCATCTTTCGCAAATAAAACCAGATCATCTGCAAATGCCATATGGCTTATTGTACTATTTCCTTGTAAATTAATACTACCTGGCATATTATCAGTTACATAATCTATAATGGAGTTAAAAAGAGCGGGAGACATTGGGTCACCTTGTTTTACTCCACGATTGACTGGTATACCTACTTGTATATATATATATATATATATATATATATATATATATATATATTTATATATATATATATTTATATATGTTTATATATAATAATAATATAAGATTGGCAAATAGACTGGATGAAAGAAAAGGCATGGCTTGTATACAGTTTCTAGTATAAACTATATAGAGTATTTCACCCACTAGAGTATAAGGGGAAATTATTTAATTATGTTAACCTATTAACATAATATATAGCGTTAAGATAACATTAGAAATAATAAGATAATATAACTAATAACATGAACATAATTTTAAAAAATTAAACAAAAATAAAAATTGTAATTTAAAAAAATTAAATTTTTTGTTAAGTATCTATTTTACATGTCATTTATATTGGAGATACGCATATTGATAATGGCGTCTCAACTTTCAAGGTGTATGTTAATCAAGTATAATGCCTTAAGGATCATATTTAGGCCAACAGTATGAACACTGACAACATTTACCGCCAATTAATACACCTTTACTCCAAACTACATACCACTATCGCTAATAATTCCTCTCAATATAACACATCCTAAAAATAATCTAAACGTATATTTATAAATTTAATTTTAATTTTATTTGTCTTAAATAATTAAAAGTAAATACATTTATAAAAAAAAAATAATAATAATAGTAAAAAAGTCCTCATAATCTAAATCATCATTTAAAAAATAAATAAAAATTAATTTATAAATAAATAAGGGTAATAAAATACAAATACAAAATAATAATAACATCAATAATAAATAATAAAATATAATATAATATATGTATACCTATAGGTGATAATATGTGCGACACTTCGTGTGTGTGTGAGTGTGAGTGTGTGGGTGTGTGAGTATGAGTGTGTGAGTGTGAGTGTGTGGGTGTTTGGGTGTGTATGTGTAAGGGTGTTTGGATGTGTATGTGTGGGTGAGTATATAATGTATACCATTATTATGTGTATACAATGTGGACGATAATATACTAGCGTAATACCGTATTATTGTATACAAAGTATACTTAATATATATATATATATATATTTGATTTTCAATATTATATCTGTTACAAATAGAGTGTTCTCGAAATAGTTGTGTTTATTTATTATTCATATGAGTTATGTTTGTATACTATACGCTAGACTATATCAGCTATAGTATATATTATAGTATACAATAGTATTAGATATTTATATTACACTTTTATATATTATATCATATAGTATCTATATATATATACATTATGAATAGAAGAAGTAGTATTATATATATATATATATATATATCAGTAGTATATATGAATTTATATTAAAGTGAATATACATTAATATTATGTATTCTTAAATATAATTAATTATATTATTAGAATAGAACTTTATTACGCACCGTCCACCATTATTAATGTTACATCATGACCGAGCGGTGGTGGTGGTGGAGGTGCTGGTGAAGGTGCAGGATAGCCATGTCTGCAGACACAACGTATCAGGTGACGTAACACATATTAGATTATGTAATGCGTGTCTGTTACGTAACTTAATGAACATCAAGGACGCGCGCACACTCGCACACTCACTCTCACACACTCACTCTCACACACACTCACGCGCACACACATCGACACATGCGTATGTACATAGCAGTATCGAAGTATGCGTATATTGGTGATGGTTTAACCATGCAAACATCAATCTATGTACGACAGGTAACGGTATAGGTAATGCTACGACTACTACTACTACTACTACTACTACTACTACTACTACTACTACTACTACTACTACTACTACTACTACTACTACTACTACTACTACTACTACTACTACTACTACTACTACTACTACTACTACTACTACTACTACTACTACTACTACTACTACTACTACTACTACTACTACTACTACTACTACTACTACTACTACTATGAGGTAGTGGTAGTGGTAGTAGTGGTAGTGGTAGTGGTAGTGGTAGTGGTAGTGGAAGTGGTAGTGGTAGTGGTAGTGGTAGTGGTAGTGGTAGTGGTAGTGGTAGTGGTAGTGGTAGTGGTAGTGGTAGTGGTAGTGGTAGTGGTAGTGGTAGTAGTGGTAGTGGTAGTGGTAGTAGTGGTAGTGGTAGTGGTAGTGGTAGTGGCAATGGTAGTGGTAGTGGTAGTGGTAGTGGTAGTGGTAGTGGTAGTGGTAGTGGCAATGGTAGTGGTAGTGGTAGTGGTAGTGGTAGTGGTAGTGGTAGTGGTAGTGGTAGTGGTAGTGGTAGTGGTAGTGGCAATGGTAGTGGTAGTGGTAGTGGTAGTGGTAGTGGTAGTGGTAGTGGTAGTGGTAGTGGTAGTGGTAGTGGTAGTTGTAGTTGTAGTGATAGTGGTAGTGGTAGTGGTAAAACACGCATGCGTATAATTAGATTTATTTAATCGGAGCATACTTCGAATACCATCCATATTCTATATTTATTTATTGATACAATAAGTTGTATATACATGTAAGGTGATATTATGTTAGGTATCACTCTTATACATATATATACATAAATATATATATAAATATATTCAATTCAATTCAATTTATTTTAAAGACTCTTTGTGCCATAGCAATCAAGCGTCTAAATTAAAAACAATATAATGGAACATAAACGAAAATAATATATTTAATAATAATAAAAATAAAATTGTAGATATTTATATAAATAGTGATATAAAAATGATCAGGGAAATGCAATAGTAAATAGATATGTTTTGAATAGAGATTTAAAATAGTTGGTGGATTGAGTGGAGCGTAGTATATGTGGTAGTTTATTCCATTGATAAGAGGCCGATATGTGCCAATCACGAATATTAGTTGTATGGAGATTAAGCTTAGAGAGTAGATGTAGAAGATAATACGTAGTAGAATGGAGAGAGATAGTATGAGTGGGAATATAGATTAAGGAAGATAGATATTCAGGTCGGTTGTGCTGAAGAGAGTTATGAGTTAATAGAAGAACTTTAAATATTATTCTCAATTTTATTGGTAGCCAATGCAATCTATGTAAATATGGGGAAATATGTATTTGGGAAAAGCGATCAATTTTAAAAATTGATCGTTCTAACGCATTCTGTAGTATTTGTAATTTTTTAATTTGTATATATATATACATTTCATGCGATATAATATATATATTAGTGTGAGAAGCCTTTTTAGAATAAATAGGAATACGTAATATTGTACCTGGATATTGTATTAATATTTATTTATTTTGTAAATTATAAAGAAAAGAAAAAAATGTTAAACATTATAAAATATCTAATAAATTATAATAATTAATATTATTATTAATATATATATGTGTGTGTGTATATATGTATTATGTGCGTATGTGTGTACGTGTATGTGTATGGCAGCGATGATGATGGATGATTTATGGACACTTAATATGTCTCCGGAACCGTTCGTGCACAAATTAAACTATATACTATAGACTATAATACAGGTATACTATACCATATGGTTCTAATAAATAATAATAAAATAATAATAATAATAATAAAAAACTAATCAATATATCGATAATAGCATACTAATATTGTATATGTGTATAGGTATATGTGTATGTATGTGTATGTGTATGTATGCCTTCATAACATGGTATGATGTCATCAGTGACATGATATTTATGATAATATGTGAATATTGGGGAGGGATTACATAACTATACTCGGGTGTAAGGGAGTAAGGGAGTAAGGGAGTAAGGGTGTAAGGGAGTAAGGGTGTAGGGGTGTAAGGGTGTAAGGGTGTAAGGGAGTAAGGGAGTAAGGGTGTAATGGAGTAAGGGAGTAAGGGTGTAAGGGTGTAAGGGAGTAAGGGAGTAAGGGTGTAAGGGAGTAAGGGTGTAAGGGAGTAAGGGTGTAAGGGTGTAAGGGTGTAAGGGTGTAAGGGAGTAAGGGTGTAAGGGTGTAAGGGTGTAAAGGTGTAAGGGTGTAAGGGTGTAAGGGTGTAAGGGAGTAAGGGAGTAAGGGTCTAAGGGTGTAAGGGTGTAAGGGAGCTTATATAGCTATAGATATCGAATGATGGATATTATTGTATTTATTGCAATGTGTATGATATGTATCGTATAGGTCACGTGATGTGCTCTAAACATCACTGTGGACCACATCGAGGTTCCGAATGCTGAAGTTTAATGTTGCAACTGTATCTAAATATATTATATATATATATGTATATATATATATGTATATATATATTCGTTTATATGTATTCATTGATGATTACAAAGTTCCATAGCACACACATACGCGTAAATAAACAATGAATGCGACTGCGCATGACCGACCCACTCCGCGAAGGACGGCTCCGTATTATACACGCGCTGCATGCGTACGGCTACGTGTATCGCGCGCCATGTCCTTATGTATATACGCCTAGATAGGCAATGCGCACACTGGAGTGTGTAGTTCTAATTACAACCGCACAGTGTGTGTAGTATATCGCTATTAATATATATATATATATATATATATATATATATATATATAAATTGCATTACAGTACATATGGATGCATTCCTATACGGACACTGATACAATATATCATATTAGTTCCGTTGACCTATCCCCGGCTATTGTTTAACCGCTCCAACCCGAGCCGAACTACCTTATCGTATTAAGTACGGCTGGACCAGCGTTACGCAATACCGGGTAACAATACATCTGCGGGTAACGTGGTTATCGCGGGTAACTCGTCCCGGTCCCGCCCCCTTTACCGCCCCCTTTTACCGCCCCCTTTTACCGCTCGCATACCACGTGTGCGCGCGTTAATTATTTACTCGCGCTTTCCCTAGAAACCGGAATTCGATTGGCCCCCTGGTGTGCGAGCCGTTGTTGACAGTTCTTTTTTGTACGGCTACCTATTCACGCAGATCCCCGGGGGTTATCTGGCATCCAGATATCCGGCCAATAGGTTAGACACGCCCATTTAGACGCGCGCGCACCCCTTCCACTATTAGACACGCCCATTTAGACGCGCGCACACCCCCTTCCACTATTAGACACGCCCATTACATCGTGTAATGACGTAACGGTTGGGCGTATCGAGGCGATGTTACGTAACCGCGTTGATCAGGTGGTCGGTCACGTGTCCGCAGTCACGTGTGGCCAGAGATATCGACGTAACGAGTGTTGTAAACAAATCGAATAGGCGTTTGTTACAAATAGCGTCTATTATATCATTTCATACGGCATATTAATCAGATTACCTGTAATATTATAATGTATATATATATATATATATATATACGTGTATGTAATAATAATAATAATATTTATTAATAAAATTGATTTTTTTTCTGTTAACAATATGACATTTTGTTTTCTAGTTTATTATATGAATATGCTTTTCATCCGAAAGGGCTTCAAAATGATTTTGCACATTTACGACACTTACGTCGCCCGTATATATATATATATATAACTTCCTTTGTGGCTCAGTGGCTAAGGCGTCAGACACACAAGCAGTAGGACACGGGTTCGAGCCTCGTCCGGACCATTAATTAATTTTATAAAATGGGTCTTAAAATATTATTTAGAAGTGATCTTGTATAATTGTGTATAAATAAAGTATCGGCTCTCGTTAAAACCATGGATGCCTTAACATGAGAGCGGCTTCGAAGGGACACTATAGTCATATATGGTTATAAGTGAAAACTTCATCTAAAGTTACTGGATGGAATAAAAGGACTCCACCAAATAAAAATAACAATAACAATATATATATATATATATATATATATATATATATATATATATATATATATATATATAAACACTTAGACGTGTGTATTAAACTGAACATATTATTAAACAGGATATTCGGAATAGCGATAATATCCACATCAGTGCTGAACATGTTCATACCGATGGCATGCAGGACCCATTATGTGGCGGTCGTCATACTACGTATATGTCAAGGTCTCGTCGAGGTTAAGCCACGCCCCCGTTACACCCCCGTCACGCCCACCTACCTCGATATATGGGTATCGGTATTAACTAATTTAAATAATAAATGAAGAAATAATTCTCCTAATATAATATTATAATTCGTATATAATGTACATATATATATATATATATATATATATATATATATCGTATATATGGTTATATAGTAATATTAATATGATGGAATAACATTTTAATTATCACATTTACTTTAAAATAATTTAAATTAGATAATACCATTATAACATAATAGCTATGTGCTCTACTAATAACCACGTGTTCGAGTTGCATAATATACGGGTTACGTAATGCATTCACTGATAGTTGTATGCGTGTTATACACCCCCCACCCCGTTTGAGGGGTTCATCCCCCCCCCCCCTTCGCACGTATTAATAATTGCGGAAAGTTATTATATCGTTAAAATAAAGTATATTTAGTTTAATACCTATTTAATGTATGAGTATTTACACATACACACGCATACACACGCATACACACGCATACACACGCATACACACGCATACACACGCACACACGCAGGGAGTTTCATACCCGGCAACCCACGGCATATGGAGGTACTGGGCCCCACCCCTAGAGAGATCCAGACTGGCTACCATCACTTTCTGCGGTACGTATAAGCATGCGCATGAACGTGCGTACGTGCGTGTGTGTAAAGGTATGCATACGCGCATGTTGATGATGTTGATGATGATGATGATGATGATGTTGATGATGATAATGATGTTGATGATGTTGGTGATGATGATGATGATGATGTTGATGATCATGATGATGATGATGTTGATGATGATGATGATGATGTTGATGATCATGATGATGATGATGTTGATGATGATGATGATGTTGATGATGATGATGATGATGTTGATGATGATGATGATGATGATGTGGATGATGAACACTTATTGATACACGTAAGTAGGTCAGAGTACACCTCTCAGAAGTTTAGGGGTGAACATATAAAGTTAAAATAACGAATTATTAATCGTTAAAATATATTAATATAATAATATATTTAACTATTAAATATAGTAATCCATTAATATATTTAAATTTTAAATATAGTAATCGACTAATATATATATATCTGCCGAGCAAGCTCGACCTTGTAAGTTACGGTAAGATATATATAAATATATATATATATATATATATATATATATATATATATATATATATATATATATATAATTCAGAACATCAAGTTACTTGTAGTTAAGACATCTTAGTAGTCTAGTGGTCCAGTGGTGAAGTAAATAAGTGGAAAATTGAGCGAATGGTTATTCTAGTTTCATAGAAGTAAATTGATTATGTGGGCAATTGTTAATATATATGTGTAGGTGTACTATAGTTGTGAATTAGTGAAGGGCAAAGTGGGTAACTGGGCTAGTATTTATACGGTAAAGTTGTGAATTGGTCTGGAAATGAAATAGACAAGTGGTCAAGTGAACATATGACCATTGCCTAAGTTGTGCAGTAAGCAAGTGTACAAGTGGGCAAGTGAACGAGTGGACAATTTGTATGGTATACTGTTCTAAGAGGACTAGTGATAGAGCGGTATTGTAGGCAAAAAAAAGTGGACAACTGGCCAAGTGGCCTCTAATATCTAAGGCATCATCGTAGGTAATAGGTTTCCGTTGCATGATCAATTATCGCACCGGTAAACAATACATAAACCACGTGATGGAGCGTAATCACTCCTGCCACCGTTTCCGTGATTTACGGTGGGCGGTCTCTCCGTTTCTGTGATCTCGTCGGCCGTGATACGTTTTTAATCAGAGCGAAATCGTTTTCAAATTACGAATCGATAGGCGGCCGTGAAACGTCGAGATATAACGATAAAGCACGATAACGGCCGAGATATACCGATAAACATCGCGATTTCTTCCTGTACTATAATATATATATATATATATATATATATACATATACCCTACCTTATAGTAAACAGACGATTACTGTATAATCCGTCGTAAACATTGCGATAATAGCTGGACTAAACGGTATACACGGCCATATATGGCCTGTTATGCACCTTTACCTACTATTATGTATCCGGTAACATATCGATTATAAGACTTATGTTATATATATATAATATATTAGTGACTTTTAGCAAGTCAGTTCGCTGCTAGTTTCCGAAATATATACGTGTAAGTAATTTATTTTGATTTGCTACAAATTGTCATTTATAATAAAAATAACTATATTTAAATTATTATATTTTTTTCGATTATTTTTCATTTATTTTTACGTTAATTATGAAAAGTTTTATATTGATAAATGTGTGGCTTTCATATTATTCTTTATTTATTTCAATAACATATATTATTTTCGACTATATATTTGTTTAAGACTTCTTTAAGGAGACTTATCATTACTATTATAAAAACATATTATTTTATCAATTTTTGTTTTCAAGGGAATAAAATATGATTCATATGTATATTATCTATACATTCTGACATTTTCAAATGATTATACTCATTATAAGTCACCGAAAAATATCTTTTATAAATGTATAATAGTATATAAACCTAATTAGTATTTTGAAAATTAATTTTACATAAAAAAATTATTTTTATAAATACAATTTTCTAAAGTGACCATTTTTATAGTTTATAGTATATAGTGTCAATATAGACTAGCCTATCTACCTCTATTTACATGTATACATATAATGTAACATAATTCTAAGCATAATGGCGAATAGCAGGAAGAATCCATTTAAATACTACATAACATTCAACCTGGTTTACATGGTTTAAAGTTATATCTATGAATTTTTAAATAAAGTAGTACGCAACACTATAAAATAATGCAACCTATCTATTAATAGATTACTAATATTAGTAAGTCGACTATCGCGTCCTGTCCTTAGTGTCGAGTCGAGTGAAATAGTAATTCATCCGCGGTAGCTTACATATATATTTATACATAGATTCCTGCTGACTTGCAACCATAGAAATGATACCATCTCGTGTCATTCTATAATTAGATAACTAGGTCTATGTTACCGATGCGGCGAACACCCATGTGTGCACACACGCCAACGCGTACGACGTACGTAATCGATGTGTATTACGTAATATGTGTGTATTGCGTAATATGTGTGTGTATTGCGTAATGTGTGTGTATTGCGTAACCCGCTATGATTCATATCGCCGCGTTCGTATAGTTGAAATTCACTTTTTATCACCGGGGTACTATAGTAAAGTAGTAGTCATACATATACGTAATACACATAGTATATTCTATTGTATTATATTGTATTATATGATATATTAACATATATATATATATATATATATATATATATTAACTGCCTGTGCGGCTCAGTTGGCTAAAGTGTCAGACACACGAGCAGTATACTGTATTTTTATAGGATACTGGTTCAAGCCCCGTTCGGACCATTACGATATATTTTTTACCTATAGGTCTAAAAATAATATTTAGAAGTTATATTATATAATTGTTTATAAATAAATGATCGGCTCTAGTTAAAACCATGGATGCATTAACACGAGAGCGGCTTCGAAGGTACATTAGAGCCATATATGGTTATAAGTGAAAACTTCATCTAAGTTCCTGGATTGGATGAAAGGACTCCACCAAATAAAAATAACAATAACAAATTACAATATATATATATTGTATGTTTTAAAAAAGTACAACTTTGTTTAATATTCATAAATAATACATAAATAATACGTATTAATTCAACAATATACAACATATCCACGGGAGATATAGAAGTTATTTCAAGCGTTTCACTAATATCGAACCTAATTAAGTATTATATATAATGTATAATGTATACATATACACGCGGCAAATTATAACTCACCTGATACACTAATGTAACGACACTACTATATGCCTTATAACTACGTGTGTGTGTGCGGTCATTGATAGGTTCGTACGCTGGTGCCGTTATAGGAATGCCTCTGTCCGGCTTGCTGACCGCTAGCTGGGGATGGGACTCGTCTTTCTTCGTGTACGGTTAGTACTATGGCCTACTATCTCCTATCACACATTAACCGATTCGTTTATCATATATATGTATATATATATATGACAGATGAATGTGTACACTTTATAGTGTATGTGTATGTGTGTATGTGGTTTATCTTGATTAGTTATGCATTATGTATTGCACGTCTCGTATACTATCGTAGGATCTCGTATAATATCGTCGGATGGCGCGGGATATCGTAAATCAAATCTCGCGATTTCGCTATCTCCGGTGAAATCGATTTTAATGTTTTTATGATCGGCGATGTATTTATAATTACGTTCTATTTCGGCAGATTAATACTGCGATATTTAATGTAGGTGTATTATTGATAATATATATATATATATATATATATATATATATATATATATATATATATATATATATGTATATATATATATATATATATTATGTATAACTATAAGCATGTATAAGTTTTCGCCAACAAGTAAGTATCAATAATAATAATGGTCCAACTCATTGCACTAACACACCAATACTAATGTAATAACTATAATATAATTTAATATTAGTAATAACCACTATTGCTAAATAATAACTAATTAGTTTAAAGCAACAATGTTACGATGCGTACATGTAATAATAATAAACAATTCAATTCATTTGTATTCAATTCAATTCAATAAGAGTTTATATATTTATAAAATTTAAGTGACAATTATTTGGGATTTTATTAGCATTGTCCCAACATAAAATATTTAATTTAACGATTTTAAATATAAAATATCCTAATCTTAAGTTATATTTTATTTGATGTTAAAGGCCTGCTAGTTATCACCAATATAAGTTAGAATATTAATTAATGATAAAACTAATTAAAAAAAATAATCAATGATATTGTTATTTAATTGATAATAGCGAGATTTTGATCTTTTTAAATTAAAAAATATATATATCAAATAAATCGAATCCCAATAATATTGCTACTTTTTTTTTAAATAACTCTAATCATTCAAAACGATCACTCTCCTCACAAGCGCATATATAGCGATATATTCTATAGTGTTTGCATCCATAAAGTTCGCTTTCGGTTTACAGGAACTTTCGGTTTTCTTTGGTTCATCGTGTGGGGGTTCATAGGTTACGAGAAACCTTGTAAACATCCGCGCATCACAGAAGAGGAGAAAACCTACATCGAAGATAGAGTAAACGAGAACACGTCCGTGATATCCAATAAGGTTAGCTGAAATAGCGTGTAGGGTGCATCGGGAATTAATTATACGATAATGTGTGTTAGGGTTTATAAATATACATCATTATACTTCATTATAAATAAGTATCACGTTTAAATTTTTCTTTTTTATTTGTCTTAATATGTAGGTGTATGTGTAGGTGTAGGTAGGGGCGTCATAAAAGGGGGGTATGGGGGTGATATGATATATAATATCCCTCCCACTTTTAAGATCTTCCTAATTATTTAATTCATTATAAATATTATATTTCTGCTATTTATAGTCTTTGTAGTATCATTATATCTAACCATAAATTTAGATTACCAAGTGGTACTCTAAATCTATGTATACAACATTGACTTGTTTTGTGCAACCCTATACAAGTCAATCGTATTAAGCCCTCTATTCTCATTCACTTTTTCTACTTAAAGTATAATAATTTAACTATAATATACATTATATGTATATATATATAATTACTTTTACTTTTAATCACGTGACTCGGAAATCGGAAAGAATTAACATACTTGAATTTGAAACCTATTCCTCCATCCGTTTAGACTCGAGATCATCTACACCACTTATCAAATCATTAATATCCATATTTGTCCACTCTGCAATGTTATCTATTCATTGATTTTTCGGGCGTCCTCGTTTACGTACTCCTTCAACCATACCTTGCATTATAGTTTTTCAGAGGCTATCATGTATGGATATGTGTCCTTACCATTTTAGCTTGCGTCGTTTAATCTTTTATATGAGAGGTTCGTAGTTACCGATTAAGGAAATAATCTTGTACTTTACATATTAGTTAATCTTTCTTTCCTGTTACTTAATCCCGAGCAGTTTCCTGTGTGACTTATTTTGAATGATTGGCTTTTTTTTATACATAACTGAATTAATCGTCAATGTCTAGAAACCATATATTAGTATTGTGGATACAAGTGAATGGTAAAAAGTATACTTTAACTTAAAGTTGATATATTTTCTATTCCATATGGTATATAGGCGTATCATAGCCGATGTTGAAAGTGATAATCTTATCTTAATTTATGTTTCACAAGATCCATCTTTTGAAAGGTTTACGTCTATGTAACAGAACGTATTCACTTTCTCTAGTGTATTCCCATAAAGAGTGGTGTTTGTATGTTTTGAAGTATCATTACTATTCACCATTAACTTACTTTTTTCGGCACTAATCTCCATACCTTATCTAGTGGCACTATTAGCCAGTAAATTTGTCAGTTCTTGAAGTTCATAGTTTGTACCTGCTAATAGATCAATGTCGTCTGTAAACTTTAAATTCCATAATAGCATTCCGCCGATTGATATTTATGACGAGTATTTGTACTGTATTTCGGCCATGAAATACTCAAGAAAGACATTAATGAGTATTGGTTACAGTAGATAACCTTATCTCACTCCAACTATAGTTTTTAAAAGTTTACCTTGAGTATTATTGATCAGGACTACACTAGTAGGGTTGTCATATAGTGATTGTATCATCACGATGATTTCATTCTGGATTCCAAACTTATGCACAGTGTGGATGATAGTCCATCATGATATACTCTATCAAATGACTTCTTAAAATCTATGAAGTTATGGAATACATTATTTTGGCTGTTCAGATGTTTATCAATTTCTTGGTTGAATACCTGATCCACTGTGCTTCGTCCTTTCCTGAATCCAGCGTTCTCATACAGTATGTGTTCCACTTGAGGATTTAGTCTTTTAAAAATGATCTTTAATAAAAACTTGCTTGAATGACAGATTAAACTCAATGTTCTGTAGTTTTTACATTTCTTAAGGTTTCCTTTCTTAGGAATTTGTATCTCTAGTGATTGAGTCCATTTTGCTAGTCCATAATTTTTGGCATAGAATAGTAAGAATCTTTACAACAGAATTACCTCCGTGTTTGTTTAATTCACTTGGTATGTTATTAATTCCAGGTTATTTACCTTTCTTCAGAGTATTGATTGCATCCATAACTTTAATATCGAGTATTGATAACTCAGTATCCGACTCCTCGATGTAAATTGCGGTATTACTCAATACATAAGTATCAGGGTTTATCTGATGATTATATATATATCATTATAATATCCTGTACATCGATTTAAAATGTTAGTTTAATCAAATAATGGTTTTCCATTAGTATCTTAAATTACTCAGGTGCCTCTTTATGATGTATTTGTGAGGTTCTCAATGTTTGGTACGCTCGTGTATTATGTTTCCATATTTCATGTCGTCATCGATTGATTTGCACTGAATTTAGATCCAATTATCTCTTACCATTTGCATTGCTTTCCGAAGGGTATCATTTATTTTTGTTTAATGGATGTCTAGTTATGGCTGTTGTTTCTTTTTGGCCTTTAGTAGGCCTTTAGTAGGCCTAATCTTCTCTCATCACATAAATCTAGTATGTTATCAATGATCCAAGGTTATTTTTTTAATTCGATACTTTCCTATTATTTATAATGCAGTGTTTATATTATTTGTTCAAACTGTATGTATATACTAGTAGTATCGCAATGTATATATATAGATTATTAAATTTATCATCTAGTTTACTTGAGTAAAGCTTGAAAATTGTATGATCCATTAGTCTGTTAACATTAAAGCGTAATCGTTTTGTTTGTTTGATCATAATGTGAGTCTTAAATTGCAAACAACGAAGTCATGATCACTGTTGATATCAGAACCCGGCTATGTTATCGTTGAACTTCGAATAATACTCGATTTAAATCTTTGTGGAATTAGTATATAATATATTTTATTGTGTACTAGTCCATTATGTGAATGCCATGTTGTGATTCTTGAGTTTTTGTGCGAATGTAGTGTATTGGCAATAACTAATTTATAGGTATCTGCGAATTCTAGTAGTATTTATCCTCGATCGTTCATATCACCTATACCAAATATTCCAACACACCTATTCCATTGTGCATGTTTCCCAACTTTGGCGTTATAGTTTCCTTGTATTATAATATATTATTGTATACAAGGAAACTATAATTATTAATAAGTCCTTTTTAGGCGAGTCAGTTATATTTTTCTCTATGTTTTCATAAAAAACTTCTATTTATTCGTCAGTATGTGTTGTTGTAGGAGCTTATAATTGGTTAATGGTTATGTTCATGGGGTTATATTAAGTCTTATCGATATTATTCGATTATATAAGCAGTATAGTTGATATATAGTCATATATATAAATAGAGAACAAGTTATCATTCGATTTATCTTCTTAGAAATGATATGGTAATAACTGATGAGTTCGAGATATCCTCCCCTCCACTTTTAATCACCCTGTGACGCCCCTAGGTGTTGGTGTAGCTATATGTGTAGGTGTATGTGTAGGTGTATATGTAGGTGTATGGGTAGGTGTAGGTGTAGGTGTAGGTGTAGGTGTAAGTGTGGGTGTAGGTATACCATATAATCTACTAGGTTCTACGCCCCCACATGTTAAGATATTATCGATACGATACGGATGTCCTACATCGGTCTATAATGACGTCACGATCGCGTGTATCTATACTTACCTATTACTATTACAACGCCTATTACGTCACCGATTTCGTTACGATTACCTCATTTGATTACGTATTAGAGTAAGTAGTATTACGGTTCATATCTAATTATTATATTTTAGATTAATAAATATTCAATTTATTTCTAATAATACAAATATTATTTATATATTATATATATATATGTGTGTATATTATAAGTAATGTACTTTACTTTATTCACGAGTGGGCGTGTTTTCACGAGATCCGCCCCCATCTATTTAAGCTCCGCCCATACAATCGATAGATTATCGACGGACCGGCATACCTGGTTCATATTTAATTAATGTTAAGCTACCAAGACAGTGATTAGATTACTATGGTATCACATATAGATAATATTATATAATACGTTATATAATACCTACTTTATATATATATATATATATATATATATATATATATATATATATATATATACACACACACATATATATATATATAGAGAGAGAGAGTGAGAGAGTGAGAGAACATTCAGCATTTTTATCGATTATATAATCTTATCACATAATTTTCACTTTAAGTGATTCTCAACGTAGCTATTCATATGTTATTTATAATATTGCGCTTACTTCTACGGTTATATATATAAATTTATATATAAATATATATATACATTATATACATTATAAATAATATTCACAAATATGCCATCTATTGTACAAATAATACGTAATATTGCTTGATTATATAACACGATATAATTAAACAGGTAACGATATAATTACATCGGTTAATATTTGTTTACTATCTAATGAATAATACAACTACACTCCCTATCCGGTATTAGGGTAACATTAGGTGCTAATGTACCTATAGGAAGCACGTGATATAATGGACTGTACAGTAAGGTACCGTACAATGTTCACACATACACTATAGATGGTATGTTACATGTAGGGAATAATAGGGACGATAGTGAATATTAGGAATAATAGGGAATATTAGAAAAAATGCTATAGTATTTTTTCTAAATATATTTTTAAAATATATTTTGAAAAAAATGATATATTTAAAATCATTTAAATTTATATCTCTTAATTTGTTAATAATATTCCTCTACTTCATAACATACATCATTAACATCATAGTTATGACATGTGTACCGTACACTATACCCCTTGGCCTACCGTATACACCATAGTCACTAAAACCCACTATATATAGTGCGTTTTAAGGTAAAGGTGTATAAAATATACGAATATATATCAAATGTGGTATATTTTTTTTGATACGCAATTTATTTTTTGTTAATCTATGTAATATTATGTAATATTATATAATTTGTAATACCTATGTATTTATTATTATAAAATTAGGACTGTATTATCGTGATATATATATGTTATCTAAATATATTGAAAAATTATTATTAAAAATTAGCATTATTAAAAATTTTATCATGCAATTATGTGAGAGTGAATAGTGAAAAATCAGTATTTCGTATACAGTTCTAGAATATAAATTAAGATATTTAAGTTAACAATAATATATAAAGACTATAATAATATATTATTCACAATGTATAATATAATAATAATAATTATGAACTAATACTTATTTTATCGCGTATTCTATAAGTTATATTCCACTTCTAAACATGATAGTACGCCGTTGATATTCCAGCATATTCTAACGGTACTCCGGGTTGTTCGGGATGACGATAGGGTCCGTGGGTGCAATGGGGCCGTTGTGGGGGGGGGTGTTATACATCGTAGGGTTATATGAGTGGACCGAGGACTGGATAGGGTAAGCGGTGATGGGGTGGCAACAGGGTAGCTAGGTTTACTACAAAGATCTGATCACTATTAGCGTAATCCGTATGTAACTGTACTTAGTATACACACTGGATAGGTTTCACCTGGATAGGTACAGTGCACCTATAGGTACAGTGCACCTATAGGTACAGCTGTACCACTAGTGTGCATACGGTGTGCAAGTATGGTATCGTAAGTGTACAATGAAGTCCTAATGGAATATATATTATAAGAGGATCATTTAATAATCCCTTCTCATATATATATATATATATATATATATATATTATATAATAAATAATTCAGCCCTCTCTCCCCCCGATACACCCCGTCACGATCGGGACTGTGCTGTATTGGTGATTATCGGACATCCGGGTTCTCTAAATAATGACGCCGACACTAGATGGCGGTGTAACAGGATATCCACGTCACGTGATATCAATACATACGTATGCATATAACTGTCCGGTTAACTGAGAATGCTAAGGTTTCAGAACTATAATCATCGCGTATCGAACCACGTCAATATACGACATAAAATAGGTCTTAAAATACTATTTAGAAGTGATCTATACAATTTTTTATAAAAAATGATCGACTCTCGTTAAAACATGACGGTATTAATATGAGAGCGGCATCGAAGGGACAATAGAGCAATATAGTTATAAGTACAACTTCATCTAAGTTTCTGAATTGGATGAAAGAAATCCAAATGAAATAACAAATGTAATATATATATAAGGTTGTTGTTATGTTGTATGTATCTAGATCATCAACCACCGCTTGAGTGGCGCAATGTAATGTGCAATGCAATGTGCAACATGCAGATATAAACGATAACAACTTTACAATATAAAAAATAACATTTTAATCAACGAAACGAAAATATCCATCTACACCATCCATAACCGTTAGCGATGCAATCCGACCGAGTGTTGGTGTATACAGTAAGTATTAAGTATACTATAGTAAATAATGTTTAAATCTAGCTTGAACAGGTTTGAGCTATACTATAACTTCTAATCTGGACTTCTACTACAATGCATTATACAATGTAGAATACTACATACTATATAGGAAATAATAGAGTAATGTACTATATATTTCCTATAGATAATAAGTATGTAAATGATTAAATCTGTTAGTTACATATAGTATGCGGTGACCTCTAATATCACTGTATTAGATACAGGGTTGTGAGTCATCGTTGATTACTCATCAGAGGTGACCAATGTATGGGAGTAATGTAGTGTGTGATAACGGTATTATATAAATAAGATAGAGAAGTTTAAGTAGCCATTTTTAACTGAAGAGAGAATAATTTGTAATGTGGTTCATGAATATTAAGGACATGATTAAAGTTGATAAATATAATATTCCAGTCGAGAGAATACGACTGACAACTAATCTATTGTGAGATATTATCGAAGAACGAATGAATGTTGACAATGTTTAGATTAAATGTAGTTTTTAATATATTAGAGACACGAAGAGAAATATTAAGTCGATAGGTTAACGAAAATTCAACATTCCTTGTAAAGGGGGATATGGGTGATTTCATTACTGAATAAGAGGGGAAACAATATGGCATATGCCTGCATATGCATATATCATCTATATATATATATGGTTCTGTATACTTTAGATGATGAGATGTATTTAAAAGTTCACTTTTTAGTGACTAAGCAAAAATTAGTAACTTAAAAATCACTTATACGTTGTATAATTGTTTTATAAATATTTCGTGATCACATCTACAATTAGAACACTGTATATTCGATGAAAGAAAGTGTCTAAGATGAGGTTTTATAGCACACACGTGTAAAAGTGATACCAACAACGCTATAGCGGATATAATATGTTACGTAATTAATAACGGGGACCCGCACTACAGATCCTCGTGACATACTTCAATATATGTTTTAGGTGAGGACGTATTCTTATTTGAATGGCAGAATATTGTTTGGTAAGATTAACTCTAAATTATAGAAAATACTTACAGAAATACCAATTATATATATATATAGGTATAGCCTATATATATAGACTATATGCTATATATAGTATCCCCGGAAACTACAGTCTATGATATTGTTTAGTGGGCGTATAATATAAAGTATCTCTGACTCCGTTTTCAGTTGCTAAGGACGCCGTGGAAGAGTTTCCTTACGTCACTTCCGGTCTGGGCGATAATCGTAGCGAACTTCTGCCGGAGCTGGAGTTTCTACCTGCTGATCACATCGCAGCCGAAGTACTTCAAGGACGTTCTCCAGTACAACATCAATAAGGTTAAGCCACGCCCATTTCTAAGCCACGCCCATTAACGAAATCACGTTCGTACCACAAGAAATTCCCATTAGCGACGCTCTGAAAGAAATTGAGAAGGAAATAGGAAGTTTCCACTCTATCCCTTAAAATAATCAAAATGAATAATATATAATTGTACGTTAACTTATACGTATATAATATGTATACTTAATCCTATAACATCATCTAGGATATTATATATAATACTACTACTACTACAACTACTACTACTACTACTACTACTACTACTACTACTACTAGTATTACTACTACTACTACTACTATTACAATAGTACTATTGTAGTAATTATACACCATTTTCATTTCTTAAAACATTTCTCCCCGGCAACAAATCGTTTCTACAAATCGTTTCTACACCCAAGAGGCAATCTTCCCTAGCCATACCGACTAGCCATACCCCTAGCCCCGCCCACCGAGTTAATTAAGCCACACCCCTTACAGAGTGCGCTGCTGTCTGCGCTTCCTCATCTGATGATGACGATCATAGTTCCGATAGGGGGTATGCTAGCCGATAGTCTGCGTCAGAATCAGATCATGACTACAACCAACGTACGCAAGATGTTCAACTGCGGAGGTTATCATCGTCGAGTAACTTAATGTTAAGGGGAGTGTTAAGGGGCGTGGTAAGGGGCGTGTTAAGGGGCGTAGTACACGATTCTATTTACTCACTTGTTTTATTTTGTGTGAATTGTTCGTATTATATATATGTTCCTTATATATCCACAACATATATTTTTTTAGTAATTTATAAACGTGAACTCTAAATTTAAACTATTGTATTTGTACTATATTAACCTAGTTTTAATTAAGATTACGCTGAATTAAAATAATATTACCATTAGACGAATACATTTAAATATTAATAAATTCATTAAAATATTAATAATAATATTAAATTTATATATTTTAATTATAAAAATGGATACGTAAATATTAGTAAAATTAATAATATTGAATAAGATTATAATATATTTCTAGAGTAGTATTTCTAAATTATATTAACTCTATAGTAAATACATATCATCAATCATTAATTAACCGAAAACTGATTTGAAACAATGGCGACATTTATAAAAGATTTAATAATTTCTCTTTAACTCGCCTATTACTCATCTGTTTTATAGTCTCGTCTTCTATCTCTATAGGATATATAGATTGTATATATATAGCCCATAGGTATAGTATGTATACATATATACATATATATATATATATATATATATATATATATATATATATATATATATATATAGATATTTTATATATATATCATATAAATATAGTCTACAAATCTATATATGAAGACATAATCTATATATTCATAAAGAATGAAAATTAGAAATTATTTTTAAAATTCCAATGAAATAAATGTATGTGTCTACTCTCTGAAAAATAGAACTACTACTAATATAAGCCATCCTAATATACGTGCGTATCAACATGTTATAGTATTGATGTATACTACTATAGTACGATAGCATATTTATATAGAACATATAAATACACACACACACACACACACATATATATATATATATATATATATATATATATATATATATATATATATATATCGATTAGATCGCGATTTACGTGCAATTTAAGAAGTTAATTTAAGCTTTTTAATTCACACGCTATAACTGCCAGGTACGCGCATCTGCTTCGGACTGCTTGCTTCACTTTCTATAACGTCATTATTATATACACATACATATATTTATATATATATATATATATATATTATATATATATATTCATAAATAAATATATATATATATATATATATATATATATATATTTATATATCTGTGAGATGGTAATAACATCCTCCTCCCATTTTATATTCCTATATATATATATACATATATATATATATACATATATATATATATATATATATATATATATATATATATATATATATATATATATGATAATAAGAGTTGTCCGATATGTATTCATAACATTATCGAGCCTTTCCACAGCGTCAGACAATAGCATGACGATATATACACATTTATTTATATAATAAAAGTACATATATTTTTTAATAATTTGGGTATAACTATAATTTTATAAAATCTCTTTTAAAATAATTCGTAATTATTGATTATATTTACTATGATATTTGTTATTTTCCTATGTTTTCTTTTATAAAAGCTAAAATAAATCTATTTTATCTTAAATATGATGTTTCGACAGATAATATTAATTGGTTTATAAAGTTACCTATTATTTATATTATTAAGTTATATTTATAATCTTATTATGTGTACATAAAGTGTGCATTAAGTGGACATTATATACATATTTGTAGAAATCAGGAATTTAAATTATATTTTAAGTTACTTTATTTGCATATCTTCGATCGACGGGACTTTATTCTAATTCTAATTCTAATCGCCAGGGTTCGGAATGGAGGCCGTATTCTTATTGGCTGTCGGCTTCTCTCAGAGTAGAAACTCGGCCCTTGGCTTCCTGACACTCGCCGTGGGAGTCAGTGGTTTTGCCATTAGTGGGTAAGTCTGTTACATATGTGCACGATAAAAGTGTACCTATAGCATCGATACTATACCCTTTACAGTTATATATATACAGTAAAACCTCTCTATAAGAAACTATTTTTTTTCAGTACTTTGTTTCTTATAGAGAGGTTTTCTTATAAAGAGGTTTTTACTTTTCCAATGATTTTAAGAATTAATTTATAATTGAAATTGCATTATATAACCTATAGGGGTTATATATATAGTATATTTATTTATTTATATTTATTTAAAAGTATTAATCAAAAGGATAGTTTAGAAATGTGATGTATTTAAAATAGTTTTTAATAATTGTTTGCTTTAAAATAATGTTATCTGTACAATGTATATATTACAATATTATAATCTATTATTTAACAATGTATTGTATAATATAATAAATTGTATCATCAATACCCGGATCAATACATTTTAGGATATAATAACATTTATTAATTCATTTTAATAAATTTAATAAATTTATGGATATACAATAACAATTATTAATTAATTTTAATTCATTTCGAGCTATTTATGTAATATAAAATATTTGTAAGAAAAAAAAATATCTTATATAATAATTAATTTCTATAATTGTTATCAATATACAATACTTCTATTTTTATATAATTATTTTTTATATTTTGTATACAATAAGTTTCTTATAAAGAGGTTTTTCTTATATTTTTCTTATAAGATTTTCTTATAAAGAGGTTTTTTAATGTGAAAAAGGTTGAATTCCAACCAAATGTGTGAACAATTTTCTTATAAAGAGGTTTTTCTTATAAAGAGGTTTCTTATAGAGAGGTTTTACTGTATATATATATATATATATATATATAATCTAGGTTTACATATTTGGTAAAGTTATTAATATTTATTATATAAATATATTGTTATTATTATTATCAGATTTAGGTTTTTACGCCTTAGCAATTATAGAAGCAGAGCTTATCAAGATAATTACCCTTGCCCTAATTAACCTTACCCTTACTGGGTAGTGACAGGGAAACACAACGGATAGATACGGTAGAGATACGGTAGAGAAACGGTAGAGACAGGCTAGATATTGGGTAGAGACTGGGAAACACAACGGATAGATACGGTAGAGAAACGGTAGAGAAACGGTAGAGACAGGCTAGATACTGGGTAGAGACTGGGAAACACAACGGATAGATACGGTAGAGATACGGTAGAGAAACGGTAGAGAAACGGTAGAGAAACGGTAGAGATACTGTAGAGATACGGTAGAGAAACGGTAGAGATACGGTAGAGATACGGTAGAGAAACGGTAGAGACAGGCTAGATACTGGGTAGAGACTGGGAAACACAACGGATAGATACGGTAGAGATACGGTAGAGAAACGGTAGAGATACGGTAGAGAAACGGTAGAGATACGGTAGAGACAGGCTAGATACTGGGTAGAGACTGGGAAACACAACGGATAGATACGGTAGAGATACGGTAGAGAAACGGTAGAGATACGGTAGAGAAACGGTAGAGAAACGGTAGAGATAGGCTAGATACTGGGTAGAGACTGGGAAACATAACGGATAGATACTGTAGAGAAACGGTAGAGAAACGGTAGAGACAGGCTAGATACTGGGTAGAGACTGGGAAACACAACGGATAGATACGGTAGAGATACGGTAGAGAAACGGTAGAGATACGGTAGAGAAACGGAAGAGATAAGCTAGATACTGGGTAGAGACTGGGAAACACAAAGGATAGATACGGTAGAGATACGGTAGAGAAACGGTAGAGAAACGGTAGAGATAGGCTAGATACTGGGTAGAGACTGGGAAACATAACGGATAGATACTGTAGAGAAACGGTAGAGAAACGGTAGAGACAGGCTAGATACTGGGTAGAGACTGGGAAACACAACGGATAGATACGGTAGAGATACGGTAGAGAAACGGTAGAGAAACGGTAGAGAAACGGTAGAGATACGGTAGAGATACGGTAGAGAAACGGTAGAGATACGGTAGAGACAGGCTAGATACTGGGTAGAGACTGGGAAACACAACGGATAGATACGGTAGAGATACGGTAGAGAAACGGTAGAGATACGGTAGAGAAACGGTAGAGATAGGCTAGATACTGGGTAGAGACTGGGAAACACAACGGATAGATACGGTAGAGATACGGTAGAGAAACGGTAGAGATACGGTAGAGAAACGGTAGAGATACGGTAGAGAAACGGTAGAGATAGGCTAGATACTGGGTAGAGACTGGGAAACACAACGGATAGATACGGTAGAGAAACGGTAGAGACAGGCTAGATATTGGGTAGAGACTGGGAAACACGACGGATAGATACGGTAGAGATACGGTAGAGATACGGTAGAGAAACGGTAGAGATACGGTAGAGAAACGGTAGAGATACGGTAGAGAAACGGTAGAGATAGGCTAGATACTGGGTAGAGACTGGGAAACATAACGGATAGATACTGTAGAGATACGGTAGAGAAACGGTAGAGATAGGCTAGATACTGGGTAGAGACTGGGAAACACAACGGATAGATACGGTAGAGAAACGGTAGAGATAGGCTAGATATTGGGTAGAGACTGGGAAACACAACGGATAGATACGGTAGAGATACGGTAGAGAAACGGTAGAGATACGGTAGAGAAACGGTAGAGATAGGCTAGATACTGGGTAGAGACTGGGAAACACAACGGATAGATACGGTAGAGATACGGTAGAGAAACGGTAGAGATACGGTAGAGAAACGGTAGAGATACGGTAGAGAAACGGTAGAGATAGGCTAGATATTGGGTAGAGACTGGGAAACACAACGGATAGATACGGTAGAGATACGGTAGAGAAACGGTAGAGATACGGTAGAGAAACGGTAGAGATACGGTAGAGAAACGGTAGAGATACGGTAGAGAAACGGTAGAGAAACGGTAGAGATAGGCTAGATATTGGGTAGAGACTGGGAAACACAACGGATAGATACGGTAGAGAAACGGTAGAGAAACGGTAGAGAAACGGTAGAGAAACGGTAGAGATAGGCTAGATATTGGGTAGAGACTGGGAAACACAACGGATAGATACGGTAGAGATACGGTAGAGAAACGGTAGAGATACGGTAGAGAAACGGTAGAGATAGGCTAGATACTGGGTAGAGACTGGGAAACACAACGGATAGATACGGTAGAGATACGGTAGAGAAACGGTAGAGATACGGTAGAGAAACGGTAGAGAAACGGTAGAGAAACGGTAGAGATAGGCTAGATATTGGGTAGAGACTGGGAAACATAACGAATAGATACGGTAGAGATACGGTAGAGAAACGGTAGAGATACGGTAGAGAAACGGTAGAGATACGGTAGAGAAACGGTAGAGATAGGCTAGATACTGGGTAGAGACTGGGAAACACAACGGATAGATACGGTAGAGAAACGGTAGAGAAACGGTAGAGATACGGTAGAGATAGGCTAGATATTGGGTAGAGACTGGGAAACACAACGGATAGATACGGTAGAGATACGGTAGAGATACGGTAGAGAAACGGTAGAGATACGGTAGAGAAACGGTAGAGAAACGGTAGAGAAACGGTAGAGACAGGCTAGATACTGGGTAGAGACCGGGAAACACAACGGATAGATACGGTAGAGAAACGGTAGAGATAGGCTAGATATTGGGTAGAGACTGGGAAACATAACGAATAGATACGGTAGAGATACGGTAGAGAAACGGTAGAGAAACGGTAGAGAAACGGTAGAGATACGGTAGAGAAACGGTAGAGAAACGGTAGAGACAGGCTAGATATTGGGTAGAGACTGGGAAACACAACGGATATATACGGTAGAGATACGGTAGAGATACGGTAGAGAAAATGTAGAGATACGGTAGAGAAACGGTAGAGAAACGGTAGATACTGGGTAGATACTGGGTAGAGACTGGGAAACACAACGGATAGATACGGTAGAGATACGGTAGAGATACGGTAGAGAAACGGTAGAGATACGGTAGAGAAACGGTAGAGAAACGGTAGAGACAGGCTAGATATTGGGTAGAGACTGGGAAACACAACGGATAGATACGGTAGAGATACGGTAGAGAAACGGTAGAGAAACGGTAGAGAAACGGTAGAGACAGGCTAGATACTGGGTAGAGACTGGGAAACACAACGGATAGAAACGGTAGAGATACGGTAGAGAAACGGTAGAGAAACGGTAGAGACAGGCTAGATATTGGGTAGAGACTGGGAAACACAACGGATAGATACGGTAGAGATACGGTAGAGATACGGTAGAGAAAATGTAGAGATACGGTAGAGAAACGGTAGAGAAACGGTAGATACTGGGTAGATACTGGGTAGAGACTGGGAAACACAACGGATAGATACGGTAGAGATACGGTAGAGATACGGTAGAGAAACGGTAGAGATACGGTAGAGATACGGTAGAGAAACGGTAGAGACAGGCTAGATATTGGGTAGAGACTGGGAAACACAACGGATAGATACGGTAGAGAAACGGTAGAGAAACGGTAGAGACAGGCTAGATACTGGGTAGAGACTGGGAAACACAACGGATAGATACGGTAGAGATACGGTAGAGAAACGGTAGAGAAACGGTAGAGAAACGGTAGAGAAACGGTAGAGAAACGGTAGAGAAACGGTAGAGACAGGCTAGATACTGGGTAGAGACTGGGAAACACAACGGATAGAAACGGTAGAGATACGGTAGAGAAACGGTAGAGAAACGGTAGAGACAGGCTAGATATTGGGTAGAGACTGGGAAACACAACGGATAGATACGGTAGAGATACGGTAGAGATACGGTAGAGAAACGGTAGAGATACTGTAGAGAAACGGTAGAGAAACGGTAGAGACAGGCTAGATATTGGGTAGAGACTGGGAAACACAACGGATAGATACGGTAGAGATACGGTAGAGAAACGGTAGAGAAACGGTAGAGACAGGCTAGATACTGGGTAGAGACTGGGAAACACAACGGATAGATACGGTAGAGATACGGTAGAGATACGGTAGAGATACGGTAGAGATACGGTAGAGATACGGTAGAGAAACGGTAGAGATAGGCTAGATATTGGGTAGAGACCGGGAAACACAACGGATAGATACGGTAGAGAAACGGTAGAGATAGGCTAGAAACTGGGTAGAGACTGGGAAACACAACGGATAGATACGGTAGAGAAACGGTAGAGATAGGCTAGATACTGGGTAGAGACCGGGAAACACAACGGATAGATACGGTAGAGAAACGGTAGAGATAGGCTAGATACTGGGTAGAGACTGGGAAACACAACGGATAGATACGGTAGAGAAACGGTAGAGAAACGGTAGAGATAGGCTAGAAACTGGGTAGAGACCGGGAAACACAACGGATAGATACGGTAGAGAAACGGTAGAGATAGGCTAGAAACTGGGTAGAGACCGGGAAACATAACGAATATATACGGTAGAGAAACGGTAGAGATAGGCTAGAAACTGGGTAGAGACCGGGAAACATAACGAATATATACGGTAGAGAAACGGTAGAAATAGGCTAGAAACTGGGTAGAGACCGGGAAACACAACGGATAGATACGGTAGAGAAACGGGAGAGATACGGTAGAGAAACGGTAGAGAAACGGTAGAGAAACGGTAGAGACAGGCTAGATATTGGGTAGAGACTGGGAAACACAACGGATAGATACGGTAGAGATACGGTAGAGAAACGGTAGAGAAACGGTAGAGATAGGCTAGATACTGGGTAGAGACTGGGAAACACAACGGATAGATACTGTAGAGATACGGTAGAGATACGGTAGAGATACGGTAGAGAAACGGTAGAGATACGGTAGAGAAACGGTAGAGAAACGGTAGAGACAGGCTAGATATTGGGTAGAGACTGGGAAACACAACGGATAGATACGGTAGAGAAACGGTAGAGAAACGGTAGAGATAGGCTAGAAACTGGGTAGAGACTGGGAAACACAACGGATAGATACGGTAGAGATACGGTAGAGATACGGTAGAGAAACGGTAGAGATACGGTAGAGAAACGGTAGAGAAACGGTAGAGACAGGCTAGATATTGGGTAGAGACTGGGAAACACAACGGATAGATACGGTAGAGATACGGTAGAGAAACGGTAGAGAAACGGTAGAGAAACGGTAGAGACAGGCTAGATACTGGGTAGAGACTGGGAAACACAACGGATAGATACGGTAGAGAAACGGTAGAGATAGGCTAGATATTGGGTAGAGACTGGGAAACACAACGGATAGATACGGTAGAGATACGGTAGAGATACGGTAGAGAAACGGTAGAGATACGGTAGAGAAACGGTAGAGAAACGGTAGAGACAGGCTAGATATTGGGTAGAGACTGGGAAACACAACGGATAGATACGGTAGAGAAACGGTAGAGAAACGGTAGAGAAACGGTAGAGAAACGGTAGAGACAGGCTAGATACTGGGTAGAGACTGGGAAACACAACGGATAGATACGGTAGAGAAACGGTAGAGAAACGGTAGAGATACGGTAGAGACAGGCTAGATACTCGGTAGTGACCGGGAAACATAACGAATAGATACGGTAGAGAAACGGTAGAGAAACGGTAGAGATAGGCTAGATACTGGGTAGTGACCGAGTAACACAACGGATAGATACGGTAGAGATACGGTAGAGAAACGGTAGAGACAGGCTAGATACTGGGTAGAGATAGGGTAGAGATAGGGTAGAGATAGGGTAGATACTGGGTAGAGAAACGGTAGAGATAGGGTAGATACTGGGAAGTGACCGGCCCGTAACTAACGTGTAGAATGTTAGAACGTAATTATCAATTTATTCATGAATGTTTGATGAGCCGCTAATTTAGTCGCTAGGCGATATCGTTATGACGCCTAGTTCGGTCGGTAGGGGGCGGACCGCGGTCACTAGTAACCCACGTGACCCATTGCGCAACTGTCAGCATTACGTCACACCTACGTGTATTCAGTATACACACATTTTGTATAGACATTAAACATATAATTGTATACAAGTACTCGTAAATTATATATAAGTATATATATATATATATATATATATTTAATTTATTTTAACACATTATATAATGTTGTCAATTGTTACGCTGCCTTTATATTCATATTTTGATTTTTATTAAATATTTATCAAATGTGATAAACTTAATACAATTCTATATATTATACTAAAGTTGACACATATCTTCGAATGAATGCGTATTTTCTTATATACACGACAACGTAATACAAGAATTAACTTTAATCACCACAGTTTATAACAATATATATTGTTGACGAGTATATTTGAATAGTTAATAAGTAAAATAATAGTGAGAACTTAATTAATTCTAGTAAATAGAAATGTTAATTATGATATTCAATATATACATTATATCAGGACTCCCTAATTATACTGTACAAACTAAACTATAATATATTATGTGTAGGATGTTATCCTCGGTAAGACATGTAGACCAAAGTACGGTATCATACGATAACGAGGTCAGAGATCACGATACAGACGATACTATAGACAATTATAAACTTCATAATATTCGTATACACATATTAGAAGTGATATCAGTTCAACAATAATATAAACATGTGTAGTTTTTAGCATTCCTCTCTTATTTATCTCGTATCTCCTTTACTATAAAACCTATAGGGGTTACACGTCGATAATCTCGGAACCCGTCACTCACAGATTCAACGTCAATCACCTGGACATCGCTCCCCGCTACGCCTCCATACTGATGGGGTTATCTAACGGGGTGGGTACGCTATCGGGTATCTTCTGTACGGTTACCACTGAACTCATCACTAAGACTAGGGTTAGTGCTGGTACTAGACGTACTCGCGTGCGTATGCGCGTGCGTTAACGCGAGTGACAATACGGGTAATTAATAACGGTTTCAAAACTAAATATTAATATTATGATTATTGTTAAACCAAGTTATAACAGCGGCGGTGTCAAAGACCGGGTTACACGTGCCTATGGTTATACATACTAATGTTTATTTATTGAATCACATATATAATAATATCGGATACAAATGGACCCCTCGAGAGGTCGTAGACTTGTACATGATATAAATAACTGTGAGGGTCCCGGACAATACGAAACAAATAGTAACATTTTTTTTCTTGTGTTTTGATTTATCGTGTATTAAATTCTTGATAAACACAAGAGAAAAACAAGAACCGCCTGGAGTCGAACCCGTGACCTCTGGCTTACTAGCTTTTGGTTGTCCCACCGAGCCATCGACCCTATACATATATATAAGCCACACACGTGACGTATACAGAGTCGAGACGAGTGGCAGACGGTATTCGTGATCGCGGCCATGGTTCATTTCGCCGGGGTAACTTTCTACGCCGTGTTCGCTTCCGGTGATAAACAACCCTGGGCGGACCCGCCCACCGAGGAACTCGAACGTAGGAAGTCTCAGGTAATCTCGTCGCTTCTCACGCGTTAGGCTCGTGATCGCTTCTCGTCTGCGAATACGGGCTTAGGCCGCATTCGTGAATATTAGCATGTTGTGCGAATGTTCTAGACTAATAATCTCAATTTGTATAGTTCAAAAGTATTAGATGTTCGCAAGAGTGCATCAGCTTTAACTAAACTAACCGTATCCTACATCTGCATAGTGTACAATGTACGTATAATATACGTCGTATATGTACGCCGTGTATATTCTAAGATTATTCAGTTTATTCTCCGTAGGATATTTAGGATATAGCATATATCTCCGTATATTATCCTATCCTTGATTTTTTCCGAAGGAAAGATATTTCACTCTAATGAATTTGTGAAATTAATGAAAAATTGCGGAAATTTCCGAAAATCTTTGCTATATAAATACATATATAATATATATATATATATATATATATATATATATATATAATATATCTATAATGGCAATACATAACCTAAATATACCCCCCCACCCCGATTCCCCCTAACAGTACAGTCTGGCGGGAAACCTGGCGACATTCGGGGGCGGCAAGACCTACGGGGCAATGGAAGATGGGGTTCCCATAGACGAGAACTACACCCGGGTGGGCAAGTACGGGCGACAGGCTACCAGCGATGACAGCAGCATAGGGGAAGCTGCGGATTACTCGCCTCCTCACCCGGCGGCTAGGGGGTAGTAGCTGCCATAGGGGGGGCGGGGCTAACATCGCAAGTGGCGGGGCTAACGACGGGTCGGGCCTCTCTTCCGAAAAGAGTACGTTTACCGCCGTCTAGCGGAGTAAGTGTGCGTACTAACTGTGTACTAGCGTTACCATGACGACTGCTCCTTCTGAAGTGGCGCGATGAACTGTACGTTACCCTCAGCACCTCATCATCCTCATCATCCTCCCCTGCAAACGTGGTCTAATCTTATGAAAACTCAACCAGCAAATAATCATTACCATGTCGACGGTCAACTTAAAGATGGCGACAACGTATTAATAATCTCGTACTATCCCGTGTAATCCCGTGCGATAGTAACGCGACTATTCACCATAACAGAGGTAGTGTGTAGTAATAGTAGTATGACCTAATGACCTATTGACCTAGTACTACCAACGATAATAGAAGTAATCAACGATACCTAATCGCGATTATCATCCGAGTTGCCGGACAATTAGAAACATTAATCTCAGTTTGTTTCACGAGGTACCGGAATCCACCTCCTCCTCCTCATCCGTACGCAATACTGCCGTTATATATTTCACGTTATTCCTACATGTATATATAGTATGCATATACATGTAATATTACTCCCTTTTTATTTATGTATGTATTCAATGCGTATGCAAATGAACATTATTCTTATTATTATTATTATTATTATTATTAATATTATTATTATTATTACTACTACTATAGTATAGTAGTATAGTAGTATAGTAGTATAGTATTATACTACTACTACTACTACTATTATTATCATCATCATCATCGACATCATAGAATTCCTCCATCGTAATGTTACCGACATAACTGAATGTTAAGGAGTGAATCCCGTTTGTGTTATATTTGAAAAGAGACATAGCTTTATATACGAGAAGAGTACATATTTGCTAATATTATTATTATTATTATTATTATTAATATGTTTAGTAAGTGTAGTATTACTATCATCATTATTAATATAATATTATTATTATGATTATTATATTTATTATCATAATCGTAATTACTATAAATGTCATACTTAATATTATTATTTTATTTGCCATTCTAGTCATGATATTATTCATGTTATTATAATTATATTATTATATAATTATTATACACATTATTATTATAATTATAATTTTCATTCGTATCGATATCATTATTATTATAATTAGTATTATTGTTATCAATTACAGTTATTATTATTATGATTTCCAAGTATACTTGTTAAGGTTGCGCGGACATCTTTCGAATGTTAACGTTAATATTCGAGATTGTTCCACGACCTATCTCGTAATCGTCATCAACATCATCATCATCATCATCATTAGTATTATCATTTACGATTGCTTTACGATGTATAACATTAGTGTGAAGAACTCGACAGGTCCCAACCGAGGATACCGTGTACCTACGTATCATAGACTATTCATTCATAGTTAATCACTAAAATAAAGTATAACTATTTATATTCCGATCATTTATATATTTTATGTGTAAATAGGTGTCCTATAAACATGTGCGGATGGGTGTGAGAATCTAACATAGAGATAACAATTGACATAAGTAAATATTGATTTTTATTTAGATAATAATTGTAGGGGAGGGAACGCAGTAGTGGCCGATAATATATATGCCTCAGCATACTTGTAATATATTGATAAATACTGAATTTTAAGATCTTATTTTTTTTTGAATTAGCTATAAATCATATAAGTCTATAGAATTCTATAGAATATTGTGATTTCACTTTTATATATTACTGAATAATATTAACGATTTATTAGGCATTACAATAAGGCAAGTCCGGGATAGAGTCCGCTAGTATCAGAATATGCAATAGGTGTCAAATAATGTATTCGATAAGTATAGTTTTTTGATTATATAATATTAAATAATTATATTTACATGCATACTCACCTTATTTGATTCAATTATTTAATTATATACATACACATAAATAAGTATACTTATATATAAATATATATTGTAATTTTTTTGTTAAATTTTAACAACAAAATTATTATGTAATATATTAGAGTAATTAATTATTTATTTTATAATAACATTTACTTTATATTATAGAAATTTTGATTATCTAAATATTGTAAATATAATTTTATATCCTATTTAGCACCATTTAAGTGTTATTTTAAACGACCACTACTACGTTCTCGGCAACTACCCCGTTCCGTCCCCTATATAGTTTTAGTTAAAACACTACGCAGATAGTGTATGTAATATATATATTATTATAAAAGTATTATAGTGTGCAGTACAATAGGATAATATTAAAATAAACATTAGAGTAAATAGACAATAATGGTGAGAACTATTATAATGGTACTATAGTACAGATAAATGTACAAAGTATCCTATAGGATATAAAATCATAAAAAAACATAACCAGATGAAATGCATATGATTGAATTTAGATGTCGTGAGCAAGAAGGTTGATCTTCAGTTTGTGTTTGAAGCCAGTAGTAGATGCAGTGGTAGTTACACGGGGATTATGTCCACGTGTATATAGCGCAAACAGAGTATAATCATTTTGCAAGTGTTTTCCCATAAAAGATGTGATTCATTCTTGCATGACGGTAGAGTTTGTAGATTGTAGGTAGACCTACAGTCTTACGCTATAGCGAGGTGCAATGTAGCATGTGCTTAGTATATAAGGGTAAATATGTTGTTTATTCAGTAAAGCGAAATTTGAATGGATAGTAATTTAATGTGGGCACTTTACGTTGAAAATGGCCATTTAAGGTGATAGAATAGACAGTTTTCTTTAGTTAGTAGATTATTCGAAGGGAATATTAGTTATACAGATAATACTGGTCGTAATTGAAGAAATAAAATATCTGAAGTCTGGGTAATGTTAATTAATTCTAAACTAGTTTGTTATCACTGATTGAAAATATGTAATTAGTGTTTTCAGGTAGGATTACTTGATTTTTTATTTAACTTTGAAAATTTGTGAAAAAATCACAAAAAAAAGGAAAAATAACAAAAATTAACAGAAATTTAATGAATTTATTTCAATAGTATTTGGTATATTTTAATATTTAATTATTCAAAATAATAATGTGCAAAGTTAATATTATAATATTCTTTGATTAAAAGATTATTTCAATGATTTTCTTCTATTTTAAGTCCTTTATATCCTTTTTAGACTCCAACATTAATCATATAGAATGTTAATAATTAGGTTTCATTGGTAGGCCTATCTATCTTCCATTGTCAAAATATTCTTATTAAAGCACTCTCCTTGTTCTTCACTATAGTAAACACAGTTATCAGGAAACTATTCTTGATATGAACCTGGAAAATGAATTGTTATGGACATATGATCTCTGATATCTTTCAAACATAGAAGAAAGTCTTCCACAATATTTTTATATTCTATACTTCTATGATTTCAGAGAAAATGTTTAATAATTGACTCTAATGCCAGCCAGCTCTTAATTCAATACCTCTCAGACATAAATCAAAATAAGTGTTGTTCATTAACTCCCTATGTATTGGTCCATTATAAATTCGCTTCTTAATTTAGCTTCACTGATATGTGGATATATTTGTTGTAATGAATAAAAATCCCCTCCTTATCCAATGATTTCACAAAATTATTCATTAATTTAAGTTGAATGTGTAATGGAGCCTCCGTTATGGAGGTAATAGGATATCATTAATGTATACCTAATATCTGGATTTATAAGCGATTATGAATTAGCTTTGTATGAACCAGGCTAACATAAATAAATAAATTCTCTTTACTGACAAATCACGATTTTTATAATGTTCAGCATAGGCACGACTATCTCATGAAAAGAGAAAGCATTTGTATTTTGTGTAGTTTGCTCATTGTTCTAAATGTATCGATATAACATTTAAGTCTCCAAGTATATTCCAAGTATGATAATAATATATTAATGAATCGATTAGAATATATGTTGCTATATATTTCAGTCAATTGTAGCGAAAATCCCAGAGGAAGAAATACAAAAGTATTATCATTATCACTGGATTCCTACAACGAGGAAAAAAACAACTGATTATAAACAGACCATACAGACTTACTTACTCCTCACATCCGTGCTGCACTTGTCAACTCAAGCTCTATACATAACAAGATTCCTATGATTATTGAATTTCTTATTGATTACAATACTGATATATTAATAATCACAGATAAATGACTGTCCTATAAATATTGCCCATTACTGTCTTCCCTAAATAAAGACCCATCCTATTTCTCTCATTTACAGCGATCATTGGGTAGGCGGGGAGGTGGACTTGCCATTTTATACGAGTCATCTCTACATATTTCACCATTAATTTATCACAGACACGCTTATTGTTAAGCATTTTCTTGTTCGGTAAGCTCACCCCGCTCACGCACCTTTAATATTTCTGTTTTTATCGTTCACCTAGCTACCCCATCCCCCCATTTATCGATGAATTTAATGATTTCATTACTCATTCCTATAATTCAAACATTATTTTAGGAGACTTAATGTCCATACTAACTTACTCTCTCAATATTCTACTAGACTTACCAATATACTCAATTCTTTAAATTATTCACAACTTGTTAACTTGTTAACGCATCTATAAATTAGGAAATACACTTGATATTATAATGCACTCTATGAACCATGTTTAGTTCATTCGTTAAGAGCTAGACCTTTTTTATCTGATCATTATACCCTATTATTTCAAATATCAGTTAAGAATCCTAAACGTCCACCAATTTCTCGCTCCTACTCGCCATCTAAATCAATTAACTCTCTTCACCATAACCGACCTGAATATCTATATTCCTTAATCTCTATTCCCACTCATAATATCTCTCTCCGTTCTACCACTTCTTACCTTCTACATCTACCCTCTAATCTTAATCTACATACCACTAATATTCGTGCATGGCACATATCGTCCCCTTATATATGGAACAAACCGTATTAGGTTACTTTACACTAGACTATATTAAATTTAAGAAATGAAAATATTAGAAAACGCATTTACAATAAATTTTTAATTTTTATTATTCCGAAAGGAGTTTAAATAATAATAATGTTTTATGGTTGTATAAATTGTCATATATATTATAGTTATTGTCATATATTATATATAATAGTAATAGCAATACATGTGTTATTGATTTGCTTTGAATGTCGCTTACTTTCAGACTAATGTTGCGCACATCATTCTTGAAATTATTTTTTTATAAATTTGAGTACAGAAAAATCTGACTCTACAGTAGATGTGCCATGCATAAAGGTTGCTATGCCACAAACAAATTAGTTTCATTCATTATATTTCCATGCATCTTCAAAATTTGTACTTAAAAATAGACTAAGTTAATCTGATTCTATACATATTCTTTAATCATTTCTTTATATTCAAACGCAATATCATAGATGTATTTATTCATTAAAAAACACTTTGCAATCTTTCTTTATGTTGATTGTAATATTACAAAACATTTTTTAGTCATGGTTGTTGTTGTTGTTGTTCGCGGCGTAGCGTTCACATGGACGGGAGTCCATGCGCAAACGCTATTACAGCCTCTGGTTGTTCAATCAGGGCTGACAGTAGGGGCTCCGCTCCCCCAAACTCACGGATTCGTCTTCGAGCTGTGGCCGGGCACTCTTGGAGCCAATGCTCGAGCGTCTCTGAGGCTCCTTGGCAGTGTGGACAGGTCGCGGAGGAGTCAGCATCGACGATGTTTCGGTATGCTGCCAGCTTGTGGCAGTGGCCACTGCGGAGCTGAGCTAGTAGTACCGAATCCTTTCTAGAGAGGGATACTGGGGCTCGCTTGCCATTAAAGACCGCTTTGGTTCTCTCGTGGCTTATGGCCGGGTCCATCGTTTCTCTCTTCGTGAAGGCTGTGGCTGTCTGGAAGGTTATACCACCATGCGTTGCCACTGGCTCTTCGTCTGAAGCTGCCACTGCTCCGGCTTCGACGTCCGCCCACTCGTTTCCGATGAGCCCTATATGGCCGGGGACCCATTGTAGCGAAACACGTGTATTCAGCGAGTTCAGGATTTGGCTGGTCTCTGCTATGCCTGACCCGTCGCTCAATCCAGGCGACTGTAGTGCTGTCAGGGTTGACTAGCTGTCGGTGCAGATAATGAAGGGGCCTTGGTTCTCGCGGTTCTTGATCCAGCCAACTGCCAGTAGCATCGCTGTCATTTCCGTCTCATAGGACGACGTGAGACGTCTTCCCTTGCGTGTGATGGAGGTGATTTTGACTGGGTCAGTGGCTGGACCTGATGTTACTACTGCTGCGCTGCCTCCATTTTTATATCCTCTTTCCGCCGATCCGTCCGTATAGATGGTGATCTCCACTTCTCCGGCTGCCGCGATGGTGTCCACTGTGTCCGTGAGCATGGTTCTCTGGTCACAGGACTTATCGCTGCCGCCATTTAGTCGCGTATCTACCATCCATGTTGGATCTCTGTCCCAGTTCCAGGGTGGCGCTTTCTTTGGAGCAAACCTCTCTCTAGGCAATTGGTCCAGGCCGATGCGCGCGAATTCTGCTTGAGTTAGGGTACTGAAGCTCGACCTTTTCCATTTATGCTCGATAGGCGAGGTGAAAAGTTTGTGGCGTGGGTTGCCGGCGGGGAGCCTGGCTGACCTTTCCCAGGCAACGATGCAGTTACGCCTGATCTGCGTCTCGAAGGAAGTTAGCTCGGCCTCCGTGCGTAAGCATTCGAGAGGTGTGTCGGCCAGTTGACCTGTTAGTATACGTAGGGCCCGATTCTGTACTCGTTCCAGAATGGCAACATTCGACTTCGCGAGCCACGGTTGCCAAGCCGCGCCGCAGTAGTGCAGTGTGCACTCATGGTAACAATGCTTTGCTGATCAATTATAAGTATAAGTCTATTTTGTATTAAGTGTTCACTAAATCTGTTAAATCAATATATGTTTAATGTTTAATTGTATAGCACTAATCTTTATTCATATTTTATATATTTTTGATTTTTATTTTATTATTATTATCAGATTTAGTCAAGTCCAGGTTAATTATAGAAGCAGTGTTGCTTATCGAGACAATTACCCCATTTAGTCATTTTCAATTTATATTATAATTGTATTGTATATTTATTAAAAACTATTAAAAAAAAAACTTTGGAACCATCTATTGTGTGAATGTATTAAGTATTATGTATATAGAAAATTGCTGCTCTCACTATAAATCTCTATAATTTTATCATTCAATAATTTTCCAATTGTCAAAATGTGTATAGGTATTATATTTATAATCTATATAACATTTTAAATGAATAAACTTATATATTTCAATAAGTAATATATGGAAAATTAGAAATAATCTGTATTTACATAACCTACTTTGTTTTATTATCCATCAACATAACTATACATTGATATAACTTGATTATAAAATTCTACAATATATTTAATTATCTAGGGGAAAGTAACCTAATACGGATCCGATTATATGATTATAGATATTATTGTGATTTTATGATTTTATTTAATTTTTTAATTGCATAGATAACGGGGGTGTCCGTATTCGGTACCCATGTCCGAATACGGACACCCTGTGTTATAATACGGACACCCTATATACACTAGATAAACTATATATTATTGATGAATGAATCAGACAAATTACAATTACATTATTTATAATTAATTTTATGAACAATTTATTCTAATTTAATTAGTTAATAATTTTTTTTTTTAATTATTTTGTAATTAATAATACAATTTAGCATCTAAATAATAAACATTTTAGATTTAGCTTTATTGGTGGTATTACTATTATAACGCACGCGATTTTTATGAAAATCAGAATAGTTCATTCGCTGCGCGCTTATTGGTTATAGAGTGTCCATATTAAGACATCTATAGTATCCGTATTAGGGACTTATAGTTATTCTATATGACCTCTAGGCAAGGTTCGAATGATTTAAATCACGATTTAAATCAACCTAAAAAAATCATATTTTTTTTGATTTAAATCAATATATCTCAAAGTATATTATATAATTATTAGATCATGATTTTTATAATAAAATAATTATATTCATGATAAGAATATAGGAGGCTATGTTATATCATTAATATTTAAATAAATGAGAATTATATATATATATATACAGTCAACTCTCTGTAAGTCGGACTACGGATAAATTGGACACATTTAGTTGGTTTAGTTGGATTTGTATCTAGTTCCATGTTAAATTAATCGGATAAGTTGGAATGGATAAGTCGGACTTTTCTATAAGTACAACATATATTATAGTAAATTTTATGATTTTATACCGGTTAATTCGGAATTTTTATAAAATGTCAGAAATGTTTAATTTGAATAATGTATAATATTATAATTTTAGTAAGTAATATTATTGAAATAAACATTTTATGTTATTGATTGTTGCGTAATTCCACATTTTGGTAATCATTTAACTCACGCTGCGCGTCGCATGTCTTATTTGCATGACATTCTTAATCTCTGATAAGTCGGACATTTCGCTAAGTCGGAGACTTTTCCCAGTCACTTGCGAGTCCGACTTATCGGGAGTTGACTGTATATCATAAATTATGATTCATAAACATCAAAGGAAAAATATATAATGTTAAATAAATAAGAATTATATATATCATAGACATTATTGGAGAAAGATATAATTTTATTTGTTTCTATATAAAATCCAAAAAAGATTGATGCATTCAAAATTAAGAAATATACTCGAAGTTTATAAAGCCTCAAAGCTTGTATTTATGTACAAATATTTTAATATAAAGTAATTTATTTAAATAATTATCAAAAACGTTTTTATTTGATTTCTTGTATTAATAATTTTATTATAATTATTTGAATATAATTCTAGATAATAAAGTAGTCAGTATAATATCAAAAAACTAGTAATTAAATAATAATTATTTAATGTTGCATTATGCAACAGCATATAATATAATGTATACATTAATTTAGATAATTCAAGACATACACAATATCACATTTTTATTATAATATAATTCTATTTATTTATATATCTTTACTTAATTTTATAGATAATTAATATTTATATATAATTTTATAAATTTAAATATACATTAATAGTTATTTAAATTTCTAAGTCTATTAGCAGTAGAATAATGATTTATTAAATTTTTATAATTAATTAAACATCTATTTATTATATTATTTTACAATTTAAATATTATTTGCATTAAAATCAAATAAATCGATTTAAATCAAAAAAATCCGATTTAAATCAAATAAATCGGATTTTTTTCGAACCCTGCCTCTAGGTATATGCTTATAACTTAATGAATATTTGATAACAAATATAGAAATTATATATATAGTTTTTAGAATGCATTATTTTTTAATAATAAAGTGTTATATTTTATATCGATACATTTGTATATTCTTGAGAAGGTTTTAGATTGAAATTTTTTTTCATAAATTTAAAAACGTAATAAAAAAAATCAGTTTAGTGGATATAGCAGCAATATTTGAATAATTCAAAATAAAAAATACTTTTTTAAAAAGACTATTTATATAATTATGAATATTTTATTCATTAAACATTTTGTTATAGGATTTATGATTTCTTAGATACCGAGAGTGTCCGTATTCGGTTACTTTCCCTTATATTCTTTATATAATAAATATAATAATTATAATATATAATATATATATATATTGTTATTTTTTTGTTATTTTTATTTTATTTTGGTGGAATTATTCACCCCATCCAGGAACTTAGATGAAGTTTTCACTTATAACCATATATGGCTCTAATGTCCCTTCGAAGCCGCTCTCATATTAAGGCATCCATGGTTTTAACGAGAGCCGATCATTTATTTATTCACAATTATATAAGATCACTTCTAAAGTTTATTGTAAGACCTATTTTAATGGTCCGGATGGGGATTGAACTCACGACCTACTACTTGTATGTCTAGCGCTTTATCCAATTGAGCCACACAGGTATTTATATATATATATATATATATATATAATATTATATATTGTGATAAAAAATGCAATAATAATACATTGCATTCTGAAATAAATAAATAATAATAAATAATTATACTTCGTAAATAGATTTGAAAATTACTATAATTTTGAACATGATTTCTACTGAATAATAACTGTATATATATATATTGTATACTCGTGTAGTTAAATTGTATACAAAGTATACTTATAATTTAAATGTAATTAGTTACAATTTAGATATTAAGAGAACAAGTTATAATCCCAAAATAAAAAGCCTAACCTATAAGTTTTTACTTTGGGTTTTCAAAATTCATATCGTGTGCTTTGGCCCATATTAAGCGTGCCTGCTACTTATTAACTGGGCCTATGCACATTCTATTTATTAATCAACAACTAACAGAAAACCCGATATCATTATTGTTATTTGTGTGAAGTCATTTCATCCCAACCAGGAACTTAGATTAAGTTTTCTAGTATAACCATTCAAATATCTCTACATTTCCCTTGAAGCCGCTCTCATGTTAAAGCATCCATGTTTTAACGAGAACAGGTTATATATTTATTTTTAGTTATATATATTATTTTTAAATATATTTTACATGTCTGGTTAGCTGTTTGAACTGCATCTTATTGAACTTTGAACTGCGTATCTGATGTCTTACCCTACGGAGGTAGCCAGGTAGTAGGCTAAGTATAATATCACTAATGTGCATCAACGCTATATGATATGTATTCATCAAACAAACAACTTACATACAAAATTATATATTAAAAACACAAATAATATTGCAGGTCACAAATATACGAATCTAAATAATATTGATACGAATTCTATTCATAGCTATTGTGTATGCTTAGTTCAATAGACAATAAGGTTACATCGTATTACATAATAAATATAGGTTACAGAATGTATTAATAATGAGCACATATATTTAGTTGATTTATTTATATCCAATAGAATGATGAAATATATATATATATATATATATTAACATTATAATATCGTGTATTATATAATACCCTTATAATTGGGTTCAATATAATAATTAATTTAAACAAATCTAATATATACAAAATATTACAAAATTGTTAACTTAATTTTAAAAAAGAGCAATTCAAATAATCTATATATAAATATATATATATGTATAGAAATGATGTATTTCTTAACAATCTGATGAAACAGGTCACATGTTAATACTGATGATGTTCGATAGAGCGTGACACACGTTAATAATGATAAAGATGATAAAGACATAACTGATAATAACAATGCATGCATTCACTGATAATATTGAATGAATGCATAACACGAATAATAACAATGATAACACACATGGATAAAGGAATACTTCACTCGTTAATGCATTAGAATGAATGACGAATACGGTAATAAGTAAGCGATGTTGTAGCCTTACGATGTTAATAATGACATGTAACTATGACACGCTAATTGTGACATAGTGACGCGTTAACAGTGACATAGTGACACGTTAATAGTGTCCTTTTAATTGTGACACGTTAATAGTGACACGTTAATAGTGACACGTTAATTGTGACACGTTAGTAGTGACACGTTAATTGTGACACGTTAATAGTGACACGTTAATAGTGACATGTTAATAGTGACACGTTAACAATGATAACAACGATTAATACGATACGAAAAGGAAAATAATAAACGACGGAATCGGTTATAATTATTGTGTGAAGTCATTTCATCCCGACCAGGAACTTAGATGAAGTTTTCTAGTACAACCATTCAAATATCTCTACTTTTCCATCGAAGCCGCTCTCAATGAAAAGGAAACTAGTAAACGACTTAATAGGTTAGTGTGCTAAACAGCGATGTGTCGACTGGTTGATTGATGTATACTTGTAGTAGCTATGTCTCCTTCCCGCTGCTGTCCTCGCTGATGTCCTTGCTGTATTCGATGGGTGTGAGAAGCAGACAGGTAGGTGTTTCTCATCAGCATGGCTACTGTCATAGGACCTACCCCTCCGGGTACCGGGGTCATGGCTCCTGCTACGTGCTTGACACCTGGTGGGCGGGGTGTGTATTAGGAGAGTGTGTGTGTGTGTGTATTAGGAGAGTGTGTGTGTATGTGGGGTGAGTGTGTGTGCATGTATGTGGGGGTATGGGGGTGTGTATTAGGAGAGTGTGTGTGTGGGTGTGTATTAGGACAGTGTGCGTGTGTGTATGTGGGGTGAGTGTGTGTGCTAGAGGTGTATGTGGGGTTATGTGTGTGGGCGTGTGTGCGTGCGTATATGTGGGAGTGTGCGTGTATGTGTGTGTGTTTAGTGGAGATAACAGTGATAGAAAGGGCTTATGAATACAACCGCAATGTGTATGTATGTGTACGTGTAAAACTTAAAATACGACGCATTTAAAAAATATATAAAACTTGAATATTTAAATAAATATTAATTTCATTATTAACACTCGTTATTATAATTTTAATATGTATAACAGTTAATATATGTTATATATATATTTACTAATTTCGTTGTATATATAATTTTAAATTAGTTTACCTCTTTTCTTTCTTTCACGTTTTACTATTCTAAATCGTATCGTAGTAGTATTATTGTATTATTATATTATTGGAGGGTATCCTCATTCCGAGTATAGATTACGAGATAATCTCTGGTATTCTCCTTCGAGCAAAAATTGCGTATACTGCATTATATTTTATTTCTACTAGATAAACCATATTCAATTGAATTGAATACGCAGATATAGATGTAGAATCGCATGTATTAGTTCCCCGAGCTAATCGAATATAAACAATGTTCTACAACACTTAGCTTATTATAATGAATATTGTTACGTTATCATCTTATCATTAACAATTAAGTTAATATATTGTCATATTAAAATTAAACTTAAGTTACGAACATATATCTATATATCTATATATTATACATATTAGTATTAGTATTATATAGTATTATATTTAAGAAAACATTCAATAATATAAGGCATTTTAGGTGCAGGTATAAAGTTATACAATTTTAATATAACAACCGATATGTAGTTAATATGAAATCTCTTAATTTCTTAATAATACATCGATTATTTTCAATGATAAATAAATTATATATTCATTTAATTAATTTAATTATTCATAAATTTTTTTCGCTCTATTTTGTTATTCGTTTTATATTTATTTTTGTTTTTGTTTTTTATTATCTAATGACGCCTATAATCACCATACGTTTTTGAACTCATAATACACTATATTTTATTATTATTATTATTATTATTAATTTTCAGATAATTAATTTTATCAAATTTATAATTTTAACATCTTTGATATGTTACAATAAGTGATTGAAAGGATGCTCAAATCTAAAGCATGATGCAGTCTCAGTCTCAGTTACCTAAAGTCAGAACACGGCTCGGGCTCATTTTGTTAGAGTCTCGGCTCGGCTTGGGCTCGTTTGGCTAGAGTCTCGGCTCGGCTCGAGCTCGTTTTTTTCCGAAAGTGAAAGTCTCTGCTCGGCATCGAAAAGCTCGGTATTATTTACACCACAAGATGAAATTTACATTATTATTCACTGAATCGCGAAGTTGGCGCAGATTATTTTTTTTTAATTGATGTAAATGTGAAATATATAAAATTTAGTATTAAAATGTAATTTAAAAAAAAGCATCATTTCGGTTCGTTAATGTTTTGTAAAAGTCCCAACTCGGCTCAGCTCGGGCTCGTTTTTTTTCAGAAAATGAAAGTCTCGGCTCGGCATCATTTACATCACTAGTTACAATCCAGCTGGTAATTTAATTGCGGATACACAGAATATATAATTATATAAACATATCGACCAGTTGTAGAGGTAAGTCATATTAAAATACATACTATATTAACATTCAATTATAATATACCTATACCATTACCGAGCCGAAATGATGCTTTTTTTTAAATTACATTTTAATACTAATTTTTATATATTTCACATTTACATCAATTAAAAAAAAAAATCTGCGCCAACTTCGCGATTCAGTGAATAATAATAAATAAATTTCATTTTGTGGTGTAAATAATACCGAGCTTTTAGAAGGAGTCAAATCTAAAAACCTGCCACTAACTCTACTCTTTATTGACTTTTCAAAAGCTTTTGACACGATAAATCGAAACAAGATGAAAGAAATACTTTTAAAGTATGGTATAACAGAAGAGACAGTTTGTGCAATTATGATGCTCTACAAGAATACTCGTTCAATGGTTCGCTCACCAGATGGAGATACACCTTACTTTGAAATCACAACTGGAGTCTTACAGGGTGATACACTTGCGCCGTTCCTCTTTATAATCTGTCTAGATTATATTCTGAAGACGTAATTGGATAATAATCGAGAGCTAGGTTTTACTCTAACAGAGAGAAAGAGTAGACGATATCCCGCTGAACAAATTACCGATACGGACTATGCTGACTATATCGCTGTAACAAGTAATACTCTGAAAGATGCTAATACATTATTACTGAAAATAGAATCAGCCGCCAAAGAAATTGGACTTTGCATTAACACTGACAAAACTGAATATATCAATATCAATCAGAATAACAACATGCAAATGAAAAGTATGTGTGGAAGTATAATAAATGAAGTAGAAGATTTTAAATATCTAGGAAGCTATATTAGATCAACTAAAAGAGATGTTAATATAAGGATTGCTAAAGCCTGGGCAGCATTAAATAGTATGAATACAATCTGGAAATCAAAACTAAGTACAAATCTTAAAAGACAATTTTTCAGAGCTGCAGTCGAATCAGTGCTCGTTTACGGTCCTGTAACCTGGACTCTAACAGCCTCGTTAGAGAAAAAGATTGATGGAAGATACACACGCATGCTCCGAGCCGTAACAAATAAGTCCTGGCGAGATCATCTAACAAATGAGCAATTATATGGCAATATTCCAAAAATTAGTAAATCTATACGCATGCAAAGGCTGAGGTTCGCTGGCAAACGTTCACGTGGACGCCCAGCGAAGACATACATAGCTCAATGCGGGATGATACCGATCTGCTAACGACAGACGAAATAAAGACGGCGATGAATGATAGAGAAGGATGGAAAAAGTAAGTCATGGACTACCGAGCAAGCTCGACCTGGTAAGGTAAGGTATAAAATTATAAATTGTGAATATAAATATAATATATATACATATATACATATATATATATATATATATATATATATATATATATATATATATACACAGATTAAAACGTGCTCAACAGATAATAAGTAACGCTTGAATGAAGATGATGTAACCAACCATTAAAATCAACATCTCCCAGTAGTCGAGGTTTACCGTTGCGCATCACTCGCGTTATTCCTACATCTATGACAGTGGCTCCTGGTTTCACCTGCGTGGATGTCATCATTGTTATCATTGTCATCATCATCATCATCATCATCATCATCATCATCATCATCATTATCACCATCATCACCATCATCATCAGCATCACCATCGTCATCATCATCATCATCATCATCATCATCATCATCATCATCATCAATACTATCATCATCATCATCACCATCATCACCATCATCATCAGCATCTCCATCATTATCATCATCAATACTATCATCATCATCATTGTCATCATCATCATCATCATCATCATCATAATCATCACCATCAACGGATAATAGCACAGTACACAGAATATACTAATGGTGAATGTACAGTATAAGCTATAATAGTATATCGTTGAACAATGTGTGTTGAACAACTTTATGCTTTATTATAATAGAGAGTATCGGGTATAGATTATCATATACATTGAATATCTATATATATATATATATATTCATGAACATATTGGAGGTATCGACCAAATAAAGCCTAGGCTTTCACTGATCCTCCATAGACGTATGATATACATAGTATGTCGTATGTCTATAAACTGATTTCATTCATTCATTCATTCATATATATATATATAGTTGTACCAAAGGCCAAGATACACGATCGCCTATTAAGCTTAAGTAAATTGTAATATGTCACTTCACTCAACATGAATAGGAAACATGGGTATTTAATTATGTCATAGATATAAATAACATGTTAATGTCTTTGGTAAATAGAAACCAAATAAATATTCATTTTAAATCATACTATTATTTTATGTATTTATTACAATAGAAATATATGCAAATATTTATTAATGATATTAATATTATTTAGAAATAGGTGCATTATTAATTTAGTAAACATTTAAAAGACTTGTATTTCTTGTTATAATAAATTCTATTTTTCATAATCATTATTATTCATAACAAAATAAATGTAAGCAATTATATTTTTAACACATTTTAGATCATAATTTTTATTTTAATTAAAATTAAAAAAAACTAAAATATGAATTATATTATAGAATTTAATAAGCTTTCCAATGATTCTAGTTTTATTACAATAGCATCAAAATAAAAAATCTAATATTTCACATACTCTATTATACTTATGCACATAATTATATAAATATATATATATATATTATTATATTAATATTTATACAAACAATTCATATAAATTACGTTTAATAGTTATTTTTTGTAAGAATGATTAATTTAAAATAAATATTAACATATTTATAATATAATACATATATTTAACATAATGTTATGTATAATACTAATCTAAAAGTAATTATTTTATCTAATTATATTAAACATTAATGTTAAACATAAAATGTACTATATTAGTCTCTAGGTTAAGTAATTATATATGTAATAGTATATTATATGAGAAATTTAAATAAATTATATGTAAATAACAAAGAAAATTGTAAATATTACCAATTAAAAATGGGTGTGTCTTAATAAATCATTAGACAGTGAATAAAATGTTTGACAGTTATTACTTGACCGTGTATCTTGAGCTATGGTTATACTATACATTTATATATAATTATAAATTTAGATATTTAGTCATTTTCCTAAACTATATAATATTGATGTGTTACTATGTACAATTTAAAAATATAAAATATTATATAAGAGTCAGTAATACTAATAATCGGAGATTAAGAGGAGGATGAAGAGGAAGAGAAGAAGGAGGAGTTTGCTAGGGAGGAAGAGGAGGAGAAGTAGTTTGCTAGGGAGGAGGAGGAGGTGCAGAGGAGGAGTTTGCTAGGGAGGATGGGTAGGAGGTGCAGAAGGAGGAGTTTTCTAGGGAGGAGGAGGAGGAGGAGAAGGAGTTTGCTAGGGAGGATGGGTAGGTGCAGAATGAGGAGGGAGGGATGCCTACCATATCAGCAACTATAAGTCCAGGCACCCCAGTAGCGGTAACCAAGATGTCCGCCAGCTTTGTGAACCTGTACAGCTCATCCACTGGAGTGTGTCTGTGACAAATGGTAACTGTGCAATCACCTATAGATGGTGGAAGGTAGGTAGGGCTTATAAAGGTCTACGATAATCTGGTAAGTGCATCATTCTCATGCAATATAATATAAATAATAATACATATACATATATATATATATATATATATATATATATATATATATATATATATATATATATATATATATTATGTAGTATGGTTTGAGTAATTGTGGGTATGAATGAGTTTGTATTATTATCTATAGGCTAAGGTATAATAGCGAGTATGAATCGTATATAAACACATATTATATTGTGTGCGGCACGTATTCGCTGGATTATAGATGTATGTTATATAACGTCAACATGGAGAAAAGAGCAACACGATGAACAGCGACTACACCAATCAGCCGAAACCTTTGTCATTATATTACCGAATATTAATTATATAGACACACCCCTACACGTATCCTAAGTGTATCGCGGGTGATGATAGCGAACGCCTCGACTGTACAATGTACTTTGAATAAAGATACCTGTAACTTAATTGTGTCTTGTAATTTATTAAATAATGTAGAATAACAGGCTATAACGTAGAATAGAAAAACTACACAACAAATATATATATATATATATATATATATATGTATATATATATATATATATATATATATATGTATATATATATATGTATAAATATATATATATGTATATATATATATATGTATATATATATATGTATATTATATATTTTCTCTTGTGTCTATATTTTCTCTTGTGTTTATAAAGAACTTAATAAACGATAAATCAAAACACAAGAAAAAAAATGTTACTATTTGTATTGTATTGTCCGGGGCCTCTCACAGTTATTTATAACATGTACAAGTCTATGACTTCTTGAGGGGTCCATTTGTATCCGCTATTTGTATTGTATTCAATATATATAAGAGATTTCAATAAATAAATATTATTATTATTATTATGTATATTAGAAAATAATATAGGAAAGTACAGAAGAATAATTACTTTATTATGAAATGCGCTATTCATTGATTGTGTAGTACAATCTGACTGGTGCCATATACAGTGACATGTGACATGCAACAAGTGACACCGACTACTAACTGATGTCGGTGTGAGCAGTATAGATAATGACAGATGGTATATGGCATGTGCCACTAATTAATAACAGGTGACAAGTGTCACTCACTAGTAGTCAATGACTCCCAACAAGCTATGCTGTCAATAGTATCACTAACAAGCTATGCTGACGGCTGTGTCAATAGTGACATATGACATGCTGGCTACTGACAAGATATGCTGTCAATAGTGACATATGACAGGCAGGCTACTAACAAGCTATGCTGTCAATAGTGACATATGACAGGCAGGCTACTAACAAGCTATGATGTCAATAGTGACATATGACATGATGGCTACTAACAATATATGCCCTCAATAGTGACATATGACAGGTTGGCTACTAACAAGCTATACTGTCAATAGTGACATATGACAGGCTATCTACTAACAAGCGATGCTGTCAATAGTGACATGTGACACGTTGGCTACTAACAAGCGATGCCATCATGATTGCCATCAGCACTGAGAAGGATAGCTAGCGGCATTCCTACGTTCTTAGAGCGACCGCACACCACGGCATTCTTACCTTTAGTCTCTATACCTGTACACGTACAGGGGGGGGGGGTTAGATATGCATGGCTGGCTTAGTGGGTTAAGGGGGTTAGATATGCCTGGCTGGTTGGCTCAGTGTGTTAAGGAGGTTAGATATTCCTGGATGGCTAAGGGGGTTAGATATGCCTGGCTGGCTAAGGGGGTTAAGGGGGTTAGATATTCCTGGCTGGCTGGCTAGCTAAGGGGGTTAAGGGGGTTAGATATGCATGGTTGGCTCAGTGGGTTAAGGGGGTTAGATATGCATGGCTGGCTGGTTGGCTGAGTAGGTTAAGGGGGTTAGATATGCCTGGCTGACTGGCTGGCTCAGTGGGTTAATGGGGTTAGATATGCTTGGCTGACTGGCTAAGGGGGTTAGATATGCCTGGCTGGCTGGCTCTGTGGGTTAAGGGGGTTAGATATGCCTGGCTGGCTGGCTCAGTGGGTTAAGGGGTTTCACCAATAAATCTAGCTGTTATTTATTTATTTTAAATAATTAATTATATTTAATATTTAATTATTGTTATTGTGTTATGTCTTTATTGACTGATATTGTTGTATGCATATATATTTTTGTTATTTTTGTCCTCACCTTAATCATCAACATCAACATCATTATCATCATCATCATCATCATCATCATCATCATCATCATCATCATCATCATCATCATCATTATCATTGTCATCATCATCATTATCATCATCATCATCATCATCATCATCATTATCATTATCATCATCATCATCATCATCATCATCATCATCATTATCATCATCATCATCATCATCATCATCATCATCATCATCATCATCATCATCATCATCATCATCATCATCATCATCATTATCATTGTCATCATCATCATTATCATCATCATCATCATCATCATCATCATTATCATTATCATAATCTATGATTATTCCTATACTTAAAAAGCCTACCCTTGACACTAGTGTACTATTAAATTACAGACCAATATCTCAACTGCCTATAATTAGTAAAGTTCTAGAAAGAATCATATGTAAACAGATTACTGAATATCTGGTTACAAATAACCTCTATGATCCAAACCAATCTGCTTTCAGGCCCTCCCATTCAACAGAAACTGCATTAAATATGGTAACTGATTCTATTCTCAAATCGTTAGATGAGAATCACGTAGCTCAATTACTTTTACTAGATTTAACTTCCGCGTTCGATACTATCTTACATAAAAACCTATTTGTTCGATTGGCTGAAATTGGTATTTCGAATAATGCTCTGGCATTCATTAAAAGTTATTTGGAAGACAGATATTATTCAGTTGTCATTGATGAATGTGAATCTGAATTAGTGAGTATGACACATGGTGTTCCACAGGGTAGCGTACTTGGGCCTCTTCTTTTCCTAATTTATATTAGCCCTTTGAAATACATAATTAAATCGTTCCCTAACATTCAGTATTTTATATACGCAGACGATATTCAACTTTTGTCAAAAATTCCATATCACTACCAATCTTCCATTAATAATGAACTCTCTCTATGTGCAGATAGCATAAATGTTTGGTTATTAAGAAATAACCTTCTTCTTAATACAAATAAAACTGAATTAATTAATATTTCAATTTCTCCGAATAGATTCCCAATAGTCAATGTAGATAATATTCAAATAAATAGTAAATCCAAAGTTAAAAATTTGGGGGTTATATTCGATGAAAAACTATCTTTCATACCACAAATAAATTCTTTGAGTAAATCAGCTAATTTATCACTATATAAAATAAAATCAATTAGAAAATTAATCACACATAAAACTTGTGAAATATTAATTAATTCTCTTGTTTTTTCACGCCTAGATTATGTTAATTCACTATATAATAGATTACCCAAATGTAGGACTAATAAAATTGATAAAATTATTAGATCATCTATTCGTACAATTCATAATATTAAATTCAATAACCATATATCAATTAGCTCCCTCCAGCATAAATTACAAATACTTTCCTTAAAAGACAGAGCCTTCCTTAAATCTGTTTCATTAGTTCACAATCTTATCTATTCAAATACATCTAATATATTATCTGAAAGGATATCCTATTATCGACCACTCTCATCCCTTAGATCTGCCAAGTCTGTAAAACTAAATTTACCTAAATATAACTATGAAACCATTATGGGTAGATCATTCTGTGTGTCAGCACCTACCAACTGGAATAAACTTCCGACAAAATTACGTTGTGAGATTAATTACAATATTTTCCGACGTAAAGTAAAATTGTTTTTACTTCATTAATATTAATATTGTTTTATATTTATTTATCTAAATTATTTAAATCAACATGTTATATTTATTTATTTTTATCTGTTTTATTTTTATCACACACTGTTGAGTAATGTAATTCGTTTTATATTTTTACGGTGTTTAAATAAACAATCAAATCAAATCAAATCATCATCATCATCATCATCATCATCATCATCATTATCATTATCATCATCATCATCATCATCATCATTATCATTATCATCATCAT